>CABFWB010001021.1:0-43165 GCA_902151455.1 Timema bartmani | reverse complement strand
AACCCTTCCTTCACCTCTGACAAGACGTGTATTAATCACAACTTGTGAATGTGAGGAATGCCAGGCCTCCACCGTGGTTCGGATTCCACGTTAAACTGTAGGTCCTTCATTTCATCTCGCAATCACCCTGCCATTACACATTAGCGTAAGTGCGTATAACCCGAAAGGGTAGTAAGACGCGGTGCTAACAATAATATTATATTATAACCAATTTGAATTTTCTTTTATTTCCCTAGTTTGTATTAAACATCACCACTTTAATACAGGTTTGACTTTTTAGGTTCCTCTTAATCTTCATCATACGTATGGCAAAAAATTGGTAAACTTTCATTAAATTTTAATTAAAATTTCGATTTTATAAATACAATACCTTCTTACTCTATTTATCAATTATTTATCATTTGAACTTTCTTATAATAAACCTATTTTTTCCATTTGTTTTAATAACTTTGTATGCAACAAATTTTTATCGCTCCTTATTACTAATTGTATTATAATGATTTCTAAATTAAAGTAAAACTAATGTTATGGAGCGCCTGTCGCGTTTGCAGTGCGGCAAGCCGCGAGTCCGCCCGGTGTGACAGGTCAGCCTATACTGCAGGGACCTTCACATTCCAAGACAGTTGCGCAGAGAAAGATAACTGGCATATCTATCCACCTCTGCGGTAAACCAACCTCGTCATGCATCACCCGAGAGTTGCATGTGGAACGGAGGCTCATGTATCGTGTGTAGCTAATAAACGTGACACATATTGTTCCAAAAGTAAATTGGGTAGCATATTATGTTAATTGTGTTAAAATCTATAATTACGTTCAAAGTTCCCTCGGTCGTAATTTTTGTGCCCGAGTTAACTTTCGGGTGTCCCCAACATACATTTGATTAAAAAAATTGATACGAGTTTGAAAGTAAATCATTACCAGACAAAAATGCATGGATGTCCTTTGTTTTGGTTTATTATTGCTGAAAGGTTTGTTATTAAAAAACTAAATAGAACTAGTTTTTAAGGCTGTCTATGACAGACTGCTGTCAACCCAACCTAACAAAACCAAACTTTCAATTTATAGATGAATGAAAGTTTAGGTTTTGTTAGGTTGAATGGTCTAGCTTGTTATAAAAGTATATTTTTGTGATTTTATTATACTTAGTAAGACTGGCTAAAGTGAGAATTAACTAAATTAATTTTATTTTTTATAAATAAATCGTGTATAATTCCTGTGTATTTGGATTTCAATTTGAAATAACCCTCTTCAGTGGCCTCATGGTCTAAGGCGCTACTCTCGCAATATACTATAATGCTGATGATGGAGATATCGGGGTTCAAATCCTGGTTCGATTTACTGAGCGTGCGTTTCCTAAATGGTTTTCCACACTCCCTCCACGTAAATGTGGGTGCATTCCCCTTAAAACTCAATCTTCTTCATCCCGAACATATTAGCGTTGTTATTACATAAACGTATTACCTGAACAGGTATTAAAGCGTGACACTTTGAAAAAAGAAAGATATATATTCTGTTTTGTTTTGGAATTCTAGCGTTAACATGTCACACAAACAAGGAATTAAATAATAGTTATATTTATAAAGTTATTTCATTTGTTACCCTGCAGTATAAACTACTTTTTTCAAATCAGAGTAGTAATCGGTTTGTATGAATCCATATCAGGCTAAGTAAATGTCAGCTCAAATTAAATAGTTATGTTTAACGATACCTGTAAAATTTTAATTTACTAAAGAATCACTTTTTTCTTACTAATATACAAATCAACCAAACAACAAACAGAGGTCACTGTATTATATTTTGCATTTCTCTTTGGACTCGAGATGGAAACTTATGTTATAGATTCTCCGTACTTTTGAAACGCAAATAGCATGACTACGAATTAAAATAATTAAATAAATCACGTTTGTATTTTTTTTTTAATTTAATTTTTGATCAGTTTTCAGGTGTGAAATATTTTCGCGCATCTTGAGTGGTTCCTCTATAATCTCACCAAATTTCAGCTTTCTATCTGATTGAGAAGTAACAAAATTTTCTCTGAACAGAAATGCACACATATTCAGTGAAGTGATTAAAACATAGCAAATACACAATATAATCTACGGTGTAGTGATAGCTTTAAGTCAAATCTAAGTGAATAAACAAATGCTGAGACTAGGTATTTATAATTACCCGAGAGCAGTGATATCCGGGAAAACTGGAGATAAAACTACGGGTAGATACAACTATACTGTAGCAGTAACTACCTTTCACGTTGCAACTTTTCTCGCTCCCTCACCCCCACTTCGTACTGCCTCCATGTCCAACACTCTTAGACGCACGTCAGCATATCAGTTGTAGGTGTTTTTCTGTCGTCTTTATAAGCATTTTAACATGTCTAGTGAAAATGAAGGTAATGTTGAAAATAAAATTGCGAACAAAGATTTATTTGTCAAATCACTTGCAGAACATCCGGTGTTGTTATAAAAGTCTACAGTGCCAAAAATTATTCTTGAAAAAAAATAAGGCGTGGGAAGGCCTATGTATCATATATTCCCAAGCAACTGGGATTGAAGTGATCCAATCGCAAACGAGTAAAATGCTTCAAAACATGAACACTAAAATCAAAAAGAAAACTGATTAAAAAAAGCGACGGGGAACAAAACAATTAAATTAAAAGATTGAGAAAAACTTTTTGTCAATATTGGGTGAAGCAGAAAATCCAGTTTTCCCCAAAGTGCCCAGAAGCTGTGCAGTAGGGGTATTACAACTAACCGAAGACAACAGCTCTGCATCTAAAAATGATCAGCGAAGCCACTCTCCGACGTCCTCAAATAAGCCTTCTTTGTCTTCTCAAGTTGTCACACAGGTGAATACTCCCTCTACGAATTCCTGTGTAAGACCCAGTGTGAAGATGTTGCCCTACGAAAATGAAGAAACAAAAGAATTGTCAACTCCTCAATTGCAGAGACTTTTCTTACTGCAGCAAATTGAACTGCAGAAAATTCAGATACAAAAAGAGAAAAAAGAATGAGAAAAAACTCAATATAAGCTGCACTGAACAAAAAACACAAACTGATGAAACCTCAGACTTTTTGTTTATGAATTTTTACAGTGAAATTGTAACTACCTGTATTATCCTTTTTCCTTTTCTTAAAATAAATAAATAAAAATGAACAACATAAAATAACCAAACAAATTAAATGCTGGCTGGCTGGCTGGCTGCTGGCCTGTGTGCTGGTAGTAGGCCAGTACACCTCGCGTGGTTCAGCTGTGCACACGGTTGCTGTTGCATTCATGCCAGCCGTGAGCACAGCTGGGCCACACGAGATGGTGTACGACAGGCCTGTGTGCTGGTTGAAGGCCAGTACACCTCTCGTGGTTCAGCTGTGCACACAGTTGCTGTTGCAGTCATGCCAGCCGTGAGCATAGCTAGGCCACGCGAGGAGGTGCACGACAGGCCTGTGTGCTGGTTGTAGGCCAGTACACTTCACGCGATTCAGCTGTGCACACAGTTGCTGTTGCAGTCATGCCAGCCGTGAGCACAGCTGGGCCACGCGAGGAGGTGTACGACAGGCCTGTGTGATGGTAGTAGGCCAGTACACCTTGCGTGGTTCAGCTGTGCACACGGTTGCTGTTGAAGTCATGCCAGCCGTGAGCATAGCTAGGCCGCACGAGGAGGTGTACGACAGGCCTGTGTGCTGGTAGTAGGCCAGTACACCTTGCGTGGTTCAGCTGTGCACACGGTTGCTGTTGCAATCATGCCAGCCGTGAGCACAGCTAGGCCGCACGAGGAGGTGTACGACAGGCCTAGTGATGCGCATCGAGTCAACCAGGGTGTGTGTATTCATAACTGGTTACTGCCTGTATCGGAATATAATTATATATTTTTTATAATTTATGTTTGCTTTTTAATTTTTTTTATGAACAGGAAACCATGGTTTTATTTCTCATTAAATATTTACAATATAAATTCTTACATTCTAGCATAAATAAAATGGAACATACCCCGCCACTTCTGTTCACTACTAACTTTAGTTGTATTGTTCTTGTATATCTCTGTGCCATCTTCTTCTTCAACAGACTCATCTTCATCCCCACCTCGTTCCAAGTCCTCGAAATCATGTGGGTCTTTAAGGTGTTTGGCGACATTGAGCAGCACAGTACAGCTCACTATTAGGCTGGTTTCACACCAACGAGTCCCGAGTCGAGTCGAGTCGAGTCAAGTCAAGTCAAGTAGAGTCTGACTCACAATTTGAGGCAAGTACTTATTGCATTTGATAGCACGGTGGAGGGTCACCGGCGAGTCGAGTCACCCCGAGTCAAGAGTCCATGATGCGGCAAATTACAGATTTAGTCAGTCCAGCTGAGTCAAGTGTATTATTTCCACATGTTTTCCAAGACTGACAGCATGAACACTGAATACCTCACTGTTATCGCTCAAGAGAATCCTTCGATTTATAACCCGTCCCATCCCACACATCGGGATAGAAATGCAGTTTCCGCTATTTGGAAAAAAAAATTGAAAAACTACCAAAGATGCATCGTTTCACATTAAGTGGGTAACATTAAGCTACTTCTTTTTAGGCGTCTACGCCGGCGCCTCCATACAATTGTATTTATAAAAACCGCCAGGACTGCATACATCTTGCACGAGCTCTTTGATCAAACTGGTTGACTCAATGACTCTACTCACCATTGTGAAAGGTCTTGACCCTAGAGTCAGATAGGACTCGACTCGACACGGGACTCGTTGGTGTGTAACCAGCCTTAGTTTTGGTACAATCGTTCTAGTGAGACCCGCACGCAGTTACCAAGGATTGGGAAACTTTGTTTTAGCTGACCAAACACTCTTTCTATTACTAGCCCTTTTCTTTTGCGCGTTTGCGATCAAATCGACGTTGAATCTCGTCTACAGGCGGATTGAATGTCGTGATCAGCCAGGGGGATATACTATAGCCGGAGTCACCAAGCAAACAAGCAGTGCCGTCATATGAAGATATTATGTCCCGTATAGCTCTCTAATCTCTTGAATCGTGCACAGAGCCAGGCCACTCGGCGCTAATGTTCGTAAACTTTTCTACAGCATCACATGTCGCCTGAACATTTACACTGGCATAACCCTTACAGTTAATGTATTCGTCCCCCAAACATTGATGGGCTTTTTAATTTCTATATGGGTGCAATCTAATGCACCCACAACACCTGGTAAATTAAAGTGCGTTTGCCAAATCAACATCGCATTATTCATTTCTTGCACTGTACTGGAGAAATCAATCGAGCTATGAGCTTGTTTCGAGAATAGGACCCATAACGTAATTAACAGTTTCACACACTGTCGGTGACCTGGCGGTCTAGGGGTAAGGTGTCAGACTTCTGTGCTGGGTGTCCGGGGTTCTATCCTCGGTCCCGGCACAGATTTATCTGATTGCCAATCCCTTCCTTCACCTTTGACATGACGTGTACTAATCACAATTTGTGAATGTGTGGAATGCCGGGCCTCCACCGTGGTTCGGATCCCACGTTAAACTGTAGGTCCTCCATTTCATCTCACAATCACCTTACCATTACACATTAGCGTAAGTGCGTACAACCCGAACGGGTAGTAAGACGCGGTGCTAATAATAAATACACACTGTCAAGTGGTCCACTCCAAAATCTTCTGACACTCCACTCTGAAATCCAGGACCAGCGGTGTAACGTAAGATTATTTGCATGTGAATTTTTTGGGGTCAGTGCTTTTTCCCTGAGTTTCATCACTATTTGTCAGAAATTCTGAAGTTAGAAAATCAATACTTTCAGTCTCAAAACGCATCGGCTACTTACACCTACTCAAAACTCTTCTTTCAAAGTATATTTTTTCTCTCCCTCACGTGCATGAACATCGCCATGACGAGGACAACTGATGACTGACGAAAGTGGAGTGTGCCCTCCCACAGACCACAAAATAATGAAGTTTTAGCTACACCTAAGTTGTTGTGTCTTCACTTTATTCACATCTAAAGTTGAGTTACAACTACCGATCCGGAAAAACAAAGTTACAACTATAGGGGGTAGTTGTTGCTTCCTTTTTACTCACACCAAAGGAAGTTACAACTTATAAACACCGAAGTGATAGTGTCATCTACTTTTTATTCACTTCACTGATTATTTACTGACATCATTAGACGTTTATTACTGTGTATTGTGTTTTATACTCTGCTATAGACTTAACGTACATTGACAAGACGATGGTATCAAAACTTTTGTAAACATTTAAGAAAAAAATTAATAAATACTCTTGATCTATCAAATTTGAACTTTATTATGTATAAATTTAGTTTCTAACCATTTAAGGTGACCACTTTCTTCTACGCTACACCATCAAGCATCTGATTATAATGCAATTAAGTTAACGAAGAGTTTAAATTATTTAACTAACTATGCAGTTTTTACCCAACTTAATAAGGGATCCGCAGTTTGGTATTTTTAGTTGTGAAGCAAAAGTACCAACACTATATGGCATATAACAGTGAAATAAATCTTACTGAAACTTTAACGAGATTATTACGATTAATTATGTCTGGATAATTTTAGCACTTTTTTTGTTTATAAAAATTATTTCTATTTTATTTTAAGATAGTATCGGTGGTACTACTCCAACTCAAATTTAACGCCCCTATAAGATCGCTCCCTTTATCACCTCTTGATTTGACACTGGTAGTTATTATTTTAGTTAATAAATCATTTACTTGATACAATTAATTGTGTGTGGAAATAATGTTCTTATTAATGAGATATTTAACAATAACTATTGCGGTCTATTTAGTTGAATAGTGAATCAAATTCTCTGTTTAATTTATTAATTTGGTAATATGAAGTAAAAAATGATATGCTGTAATTTTCTTGGCAAGGATACTATTTGAATAAAATAAACCTGTTATTAAAAATAATTTAAAATAATAAGGATGGTCATTTCATCAACTTTATATTTCTAATCATTAATGAGATAGTTAGAGGCCTAGTTACTATAATCAAAGCTTTTCAACGTTAATTTACTGAACACACTGATTTTACAAGAACACAAATTACAAACTAGGCTAGTAATAGAACTACCACACCACCCAATCATTCAGCTACTATTTAAAAATTTATATAATTTTCGGTCTTTTTGGTAATGGAAACAGCGCTCTTAAACTCCGTAAACTCAACTGACTGATTTAATTTGTTGACTACATTTATTTTTTTTTTAATTTATGGACTAGTAGTCCCTATATTTCGTTTTTTCTTTGTAGATGGTCAACGGAAATTTAGTATTCAATACATACCAAAAAAAACTCCAACAATTTTATTTCAATTTAGTCGTTTCTCATTTTATTTGTTCCGAGCGGGTTTTACCTGCGAGAGTATATAACTTCTAAACTTGTTTTTTTTTAGTTCCCTCGTTATTTCTAATTCTTCCCGCGTGAGACAGCGCTAGCTTCTACTACAACCAAGAAAAGAATGTTTTTTTTAAAAAAATACACCGGTACCAGGCGTACCAACAACGCGCTGCCATAATGTATTTTTATATAACAATTCTTACAAAGTTCTTAGCCCGGAGTAATAGCTTGCTCTAACCAGTAGAACACACCGGCTTGTTATGGCAGAGTGAGAGAGAGGGAATGAGATGTTTGGTTGAGGGGCAAGGAGTGAGGAAGCGTTGCTTCCCTAATAGAAATACGAGGGTAACATCTTGGTTTACAGGACCTACCCCTCTTAGCTCTTTCTTCGCTTACTAGTCACTTGTAGGCTAAATCGGAATGAGTAAGCTGAGAGAACCCGGATGGAAATAAATATTTAAATCACAATATAATAAGAGAGTAGCAAAAAAAATATTAAAAAATGGTTCGACATAATTTCATCAATTATCTCATTTAGTGAGTGTGTAGCCTAGGAGAAAATTTTCAAAAAATATAATTTCAGTAAACTACCCTTAAGTAATTTTTCCTCAGAAAAACCAACACATATTCTGGTTTAATCACAATAAACACTCTTGATTAAATTTCTAATCAAATGGTTCAAATATTTTAACAAATTTCAAATTTTCAAAAATAAGTTATCTTATATCTATCCTCAAATTATTTTTAATTTGTAAAAAAAAACTTATTTATCACTAAAAAATAATTCCATAATCTTCATTTTGAAATAAATATTCTAATTCATTTCCGAAAAATTTTCTAAGTTGTGTCATAAGGAACGCATAAAATGTAACAATTTATCATAAAATCGAGACCGAAAATTTTCATGACTACAATGCTTTCTCTTCAAATGAGAAATTAAAAAGAGTTACAATATACACTATATTTATAACAAGTTAGAAGTGATAAAGAAAGTAGGCTACGCATACATCCCACTCATTTTATCCTTAAAAATACCCACGCTATATCAACTAAATCTGTTAAAGTAATTTTTATCTTCATACAGTTAAGTTGTTGAAACTGCGACCACAAATTTCCCTTCTTGACGAAGGAAAGCTTTCTCTACTCCCTCTCCTCCCCATCCCTCCCCCCTCCAATTCTCTCCCGCTCTCCTAAACTTTTCGGAACCTTATAAGAGTGTCGGAAAACTCTCGGCACGGATCTTTTGTCCTACTTACCTAAAACAAACGGCAAAGTTAACGATAAACGAGATTAATGGAATGTTTTAATTACTGACGCTCAGTTCAAAGTTAACGGCAAGTTGTTCCCAAGAGACGCGTCATTATCTGACACCAGGCGTACATCTCTCTTTCTCTCTTTATTCCCCTTCCCCTCTCTCTCCCTCTTCATATTTACGATCCGCCTGCTTCGAACGATTACCAGATACTCTTTACTTAACTTTCACTTGAATAGAAAGGGGGTCAGGGAAACACTATTTTTATAGTCGAATTAGTAATCTTATTAAATTTTGGGAGCTACGGGGATCGAACTCAAGACCTCTGGATCTGTAGCCAGGAACTCTGACGGCTATACCACAGATCTTTTTTTTTCACGTTATTTTATTAGTTTTTATTTAAATTTATCTATAAAGTCAATTAGTGAATATAATTATGTTTTGCGCATTAGTTTAAATTTATATTAAATCGTTATTTGAAAAAAATATCCGTTAAAATGAGTTCTAGAGCTTACTTTAAAATATATAACACAAACACTGGAAAGTCAATTTACGGCCGACTTTATAACGTCCATACGAGTTCCATTCTCTAAATTTTAAAAGCGCCGACCCGAAAACAAACCAGCGACCCGTGGGCCATTTCATCCATTTAATTAGATGTGAATTGTGAAATGGTAGATTCGTTTTATTAGCCAGATGGATATGTCACTACGTGTCCTTTGGGAGTGTAGCTTTTCAATGGGATTGCCCCATTTAACCAGAGCTTTAAATACCAACGACAGTGCAGGCAGCTGTGTCTTATCGATTCATTCAGTTGTTCGGGAAAGTATAACAGACAATAATTCGTCCCTTTTAGAATTGCGGTAGTTTTAATTAATTAATTCTATATTTAAACCCAACGGAGAAAAGGTTTTTTATATTGTTATGATATATAAATTATTTATTTATTCTGCAGCCACGTCTAATACCCGTACGTGCTGTCAGCATTTAATTACAACAATAGTTGGGATGATAAACGTAGAATTTAGAGGAAATATAACCGAATTTGCGTGGAGAGAGATTGGGAAAACCATCTCTGAAAATACATCCTCTGTAAACCCAGGCAGATTGCGATCCTAAAAGTTAGACTAGGCGAGCTTAACATTTAGTCCACGTGCTCACAAATGCAGGTAGTATTTAAATTAATATACTGATTTGGTCGCAACTGTGGCTTAGTGTTAGGCGATTCTAATTACTGGTCAGTAAATTTTGGTTCAGTTTCAGCCTATACCTTAAATAAATTACCATTTTTTTCATAATGGTATGAAGATTTTAAATTCCTAAGACTTGAGTTAGGTGTAGTTAAAGTTATGGTTTTTTATTGGTACATCTTACTTGTTTGTTTTTTGTAAAAAATACAGATTAAGTCTACACATTAACTACAGACTAGCCTAGTCTTGTATATTACACCTAATACAACACATCTAATACTAGAGATTAAATAAGCGAATAAGTAAAAAAAAAATATACAAAAAGTAAATAGTTTCATAAAATCTATCAAAAATAAATTAAGGTTTATATAGGCTTGGGGTCGACTATTTCAGTAAATTATGCATGGTTGTGGACTAATACGGATATTGTACAAGGTTTTATCATTTGTAAGTTGTGTGATACAATCCTATTTGTTTAAAAAGATCACTTTAAGTATTTCACGTATGTAAAACCAAAGTAGGATTAGCAGGCAGGATTTTCTTAGCCCTAAAACTATATAGATTAAGAATTTTAAACATTTCTAAAATGAATGTTGTCTTATTTATTTAGCACCGCGTCTTACTACCCGTTCGGGTTATACGCTTAAGTACTAATTAAGCTAATGGGTTAGGGATTAGGAAGGTTGAATTTAAAGGAAGTGAACCCGCATTTGCGTGGAGGGATATTGGAAAACCATTTAGGATAAACCACCTCAGCTCACCCGACCGAGATTCGAGCCTCAATCTCCCCGTTCTCAGCAGTCTAGCCCAACGCGTTAGCCAACTACGCCACCGAGGCGTGTGAATATTGTCTTAAAGTTGCTATTTACAACAACAAAAAAATTGTTAAACCAAAAGTACTCATCTTTTACCAATTTTTTTTATATAAGGAACTATAATTTATACAAAATGCAATTTTGTTGCCAAACAATAATTATAATGTAGAATTTACAGCTTAATAATATCATTATAAATAATATTTTATTTAACATTAGTATTATAAACAATATTATAAGCATTTCACTCTGCGCACCTCATATGAATATCTTGTTACACTAAATTTCAGCCCCATACATTAATAATTTTCTCGCGTTATCTACACTCCCACAAAAGAGTTATTTAATAAAGTTGACTAAGCAATATTGGCTATTTTTCTTCCGGATTAGTTCATGTTTATTGAAGCAGGGAATTACACTGTAAACTTACATGAAAATAAATGGTTTAAGAGCGTCCTGGTATGTTCTAAATACCTCCTCTACTGCCATGCACCCCTCGTTGCCCAAGCTAATTTGACTACTAATAAGACTTTCTCTTTCATAATGTAATGACGAAATTGGATTTGCCATTCGGTGGGTAGGCAGATGGTATTTTTGGAATGTATGGGTTTGGGAGTAAAGGGTCGTAGAGTGTTAATAAGAGGGGACTTAGGGTGAAAGGGGAAGAGTAACCCGCAAGGCTTAAAGCTTGCGTCGGGGAAGGTTTAGTAGGAACAAGGGGAAGGGACGGCTATGATACGTTGCGCTAATTATAATTAACATGAAATGCTGTTGACGAATCTGTGTTCACATCAAAGGAGGTCTCTCACGTAAGGGATATACAAGTGCTTACGTTTTAAGTTGAGTTTGAGGGAAACATAGAAACAAAATATTACGTTGGGTATTTATTTTGAATCTCGGGGAGATGTATGTATTGGTAAATACAGATATAGGGGACCTTGGTTCGTCCCCCAGATGGGATTCACATAATTTAGCAGCGGAAGCTCTTGGTTAACTTCCATGGAAAGCTGAACCACGAATAAACATAACTCTTCATGTGAGATACTCTTCAGATACCCGTTTTAGCAAAATTGTCATGGCAATAATTTTAAATTTACAAAAATTAGTAGGCTACATACCTTTAATTTTAGAGCTAGAATAAAAATCATTATTTTGACCTTGGAGTAAGACTATATACCATTTAAATATCAAGTTTTAAAGACATCCATCAAAGCATTTCGATTGTAGCCTTAGATACAGACATACAGATGTACAGACAGAATTGTAAAAAATCACCTTTTCTGAGTTTAGAGTCGCATACAACACAAGGGGCTAATAGTACATAACATTGATTGATTAATCAATCATTGGATTGTCAATCAGCTTGATCACAGATCAAGAAAAGTTTGGGTTGAAACAAAGTGAATTATTAATCACAATATACAATAACCTAACCATATATATGTTCAAATAATCAAATAAACAAACATGGCGACACTGTAGAAAGCACTGTATTTGGAAAATCTGACAGTGAAATGACCTACATTTTTACATAATGTTTCTATGGTGTATACACTTTATGTGTGGTAGCTTAGGCTGCCTGATATTTATAAATCCATTTCAATAAATGACAATTTCATTGATAATAAGACATGCTGCGCTGCGCCACACAGATTTTCTCTCACTCTTAAAATATACATTTACTAAAAACTCGTAAAACTTGTGAAGCAAAATAATAGGTCTATGTATACATTGATGTAGAAACATTAAACCAAATATCATAAATGAAATAATACACACTGTTACTTACTCTATGGCGTTAGGAACTAGGAAAACTGTCACAGAAAAATTATGAAGAGAGAAACATCTTTGTTTGCCAAAGATCAAAAGAATCCAATTCATTTTAAAGATTTGAATTAAAAAGTATTATATATTTGAAAATAGCTCGGGAACTGTAGGTCTTATAAAAGTATATTTCAAATAAAAGATTTTTATATTTAATGGTAATACAACTTTACAATGATCGGTTATTTTGTAGCTCAAATAGTAACGGAGAGATGATGAAAGTTGAAAAATTTCCCAATGTAAACTACCCTCAAAGTCATTTTCATGAGGAAATGACAATTGCCATCTTGTTTATAATGATAAATTCTCTCTCTCTCTCTCTCTCTATATATATATATAATTTAATCTAAATCTTCAGAGCGAATTATGAGAAAAACTTTTTTCTCTCTCTTTTTGCCCTTCTGTAAAGGTTAGATATCTAATTCCAAAAACCCCTCGGGGGGGATCTTAAGAAAACTCCAGTTACCAAATTTTAGCCCAATCGGTAAAATGGTATCGGCTCTAGATCGAGATAGAGACCAACAGACGGCATCACGAAAGCCATTTTTACAGTTTCAGGAGCTCATGAAACGTCGACATTTATCAAAATTTCGAGTTTGATTTTTTTTTTTAAAAATCACAACAATCCGAGGGGTCGAAAGAAATTAGAAACTTAGAAACGGCAACGTTTTTTCCCAATAGTATGTAAGCAGAAATGATAGCAAGTGTAAAAAGGACTGAAGTAACGGTTTTAAACGTGAATTCACTTTGCTAACGTCCACTCTCAACTTAATTAAGATAGACTCTGACGCACCCACTGAAATGTGTTATTACATACTCAATCCGCCAAAGTTTCCAAATGAGGTTATTTCCACTACACGACTGCGATTCATATAAAAGATTGGTATCACGGTAACAACTTTGAAAATGTATTAGGTAATGAAAAAGCCTGAATCTGTTATAGTAGGATTTTGGTAGAAAGGAATTTTTAGAAAATTAATTCTTTTTCGATCAACGTTTATAATATTTATTATTAGTATTATTTCTTATAGGTGTGCAAAGTATACTTTAAAAAAAATAACGTGAAGTAGAATCGAATAGTGTGAATGAAAGTCTTAAAATGAATTGAAATTCGAATATTATTTTCTATTTTCTATGTTGAAAAAAATTAATAATAATAATAATAATAATAATAATAATATGCATAATATGTATATTAAATGGTACGAGACAATCACATAAACTTTTTCATATTGTGTATTATAGCTGCGAAGAAAAAAATTCAATGAACTACCCTTAAGTATGTCTTCTTCATGAAAACCAACACATCATCTTTAATTTCAAAGACCACAAAATACACAATTGTTTATAAAATCAATGATATTATGTCAACTAATTTATTTTCAATTTGCATCATATTCATTCCATTACATTTTTAACTGAATTATGTTTTCTTAACTATTTTTATTTGTATTGAATTAATTTTGTTTTTATCACCGCGTCTTACTACCTGTTCACTTTATAGGCATATATGATAATTAATTACTCTGATGGGGTAAGGATGAGGAAGAGAAGGTAGTCTACCCGCATTTTCATTAAAGGAGAGTGGGGAACAATTAAGAAAAAATCACCCTCAGCGGGATCGATCGGGATTCGAATCCCAATCTCCCAGTCTTATGCAGTAAACAAAATAAAAAATAGTTTATCTCAAGACAGCACCTTTGTAAATAAACCTCTAACCAAAACGTAACCAATTTTACTAGAATAATACTATGATTTCGATCTCATATATATTTACAGGGTTCATTTATGAGACATCTGAGATTGAACCAGAGGTTTACTAGACAGTTATATAACCTCCCTAACCACTCAGCTATGAGGCTAAGTGCGTCAATTTATTCACCAATAAATAATTCAAGGCGAAACTAGAGGTAGTGCCTAATTGTCATAGTGGATCGCTCCTTCATCCCTTAAGGGTATCAGTTCGATTCTAGCTGAAGCTTTCTGACGATGCTCGGTTGGATGTACAGGATTTCATGGCATTAGCTCAATTAATATCTGACCTGCTTCAATGTATTCATGATTTAAGGCGTCACTCTCGTTTTAGACTGCTCTGCTGTTTACGGGAATATTGGGGTTCGAATCCCGGTTGAGTCAACTGAAGGTTTTTTTCCTAAATGGTTTCTCAGTTTCCTTCCAAGCAAATACCATCCCTGCCCAATTAAGTTATCATACATGCGTATAACCTTTACATACATTTAGACGCGGTGATAAAAATATTTAAGGTTTTGCTTTATTATGTCAATAATATCGCCGTATTAGGTCCGTTAATTTACAATTAAAATTAATTAACAAGTAAAACCCACTAACCTACAAATTATTTTAAAATAACCACTTAAAATACTTTTTATACAAATATAATTGTATCGTAAGATTTCTAGAAAGAAAAAAAAGAAGTTAAGTATACGTGCTACGATATGGATATCAACTTGTTATAAGGCGAGTCTACAAGCTAGTATATATCTCTTGCTTGTTAACAGAACTGTAAGTTTTCATCTTGAGTCTACACGCTGATAAAGTATCTGTTGTTTGTTAGCAGAGCTACAAGTTTTCATCTTGAGTCTACACGCTGATAAAGTATCTGTTGTTTGTTATCAGAGCTACAAATTTTCATCTCGAGTCTACACGCTGATAAAGTATCTGTTGTTTGTTATCAGAGCTACAAATTTTCATCTCGAGTCTACACACTGATAAAGTATCTGTTGTTTACTAGCAGACCTGAAAGTTTTCAACCGGAGTCTACACGCTAGTAAAACTTATTTAGTTGATTGTGCTTAGCCTCGTAAGTTTTAAAGTTTTAAATCGGTGTGGACACACTAATAATTACTAGTGCGTTGGTCCATCAATTTCATACCAGAATCTACATAGTCGAGAGAGATTACTGACAGGAAACGTTGAAATTCAACAGCGTTACCTCTAGTGAAATCATTGATTATTTATTTTCTTTCCGAAAAAAAAAGTACTATTGGGACTCAGTAACGTGGGGCGGTTTCCTACTGACCAAATAAGGTATTCCATTTATTATTTGAAGGGGTTTGGGGGGGATTATGGTGTTCTCTTTTTCACCTACATCGGTAGCCTAGGTTCAGAAATTTATGGCTTGACTAGTTGAATAACTAAATGCTTATTTGGTGCTGGTGACCGAATGGTTAAAGGGGCTGACTGGGAACCTAGCGAACTTTGGTTCAATGCTGGATAGTACCTAAAGAAATAGTCCATCTAAAAAGAAATTAGCACCTCGTCTTACTAACTGTTCAGGTTACACGCATACATACTAATTACGCTAATGAGTTAAGGATGAGGAAGTTTGAATATAGAGGAATTGTACCCGCACTTACATGGGAGAAAGTGTAAAACTATTTTGGAAAACCACCCGAGATAGATTTGAGTCCATATTTCTCCGTCATCAGTGGTATAGTTTAACAAAAAGTAATTTTTTTTATTTATTTGAGATATTTAACGTGCATTTTCTGACCCGTCTGATTATATCAGCACACGAGACTTTTTATGAATAAGAGAGAAAGGGCCTAACAATTTTGCCAGGAAAGGTATTTTCATATAGCTTCCATGATTCTTTTACATGCCAAAATCGACATGAGACCGATGGCTTTACTTCCCCTTCGAAGGAAGTCGTGCTTCGGACTTTATTCACTCAAGAAAAATCCGTCCCCCCCGGCTGGGCTTGAGCTCACAAACATTGAATCCTGAGGCGAGCACTTTACCTCAAGACCACAAAGATCAATGAGTATTGTTATCTGTACTATTGACCAAGGAGTTAACTTGCTATAAAAGTCTATGGTTCGATTCAAAAGGGGTGTTGATCTGGATTTTGATCATCGATCATTATAATGGTTCATCCTTAAGAATGTATAGTATTCCACCCGAAGGTTGGTTAGCTCCTCAACAATTCCGTCAGTTGTAAAGACTAGGTAGTACTGAAGAGGCGTACTAGGGAAATGAGAAGTGAGGTAGTTTCCTGTTGCTTTCCTCACTGAGCCAGAATATACTATTTCAGTGTATATTATTTAATGTATGATCCTTGGTGTAGTGTTTCTACAACGATGTACATACCTACTATTTTGATTCACAAATCTTACGATTATTTAGTAAAAGTCTATTTTAAGATAAAAGAGGGAGAAAGTCTGTGAGGTGCACCGTACCATTTATTATTATTATTATTATTATTATTATTATTATTATTATTATTATCATCATCACAATTGTCTGTTTACTAAATCTTTAGCGGGCTAGATAAAATCAGTTGGCGGGTCGGACACGGCCCGCGGCCCGTAGGTGGCTAACCGCTGCATTAGAGCGCATGCGAACACCGCTGAGGGTACTTTAAGTACTAAACATTGCTGTAATTGGATAATGTCAGATAGTAATTCTAGTTAAACTATCTCTAGGCCTAATCTAGCAACGTCACACGTCTCTGTTATCTACCTATGTCACCCCGTAACATAAAATTTGGCTGGTTAGTGACATTATCCCAAACAGCGGCTCCCCTGTACCCCTCCCTACTATAACCCTCTTTCCTTAATTAAAATATTTCGCAACTGTTCTGCAATTTGAATGTGAGGGGGTTAGATATGTTTGACAGTATGTGATTCTGTATCGTATTTATCTCACCGTCCATTGTGGAGGATTGCTACATTTAGACACATGGTGTGATACGATAACACGGGGAGGTAATTTCATTTTATATAGATACGCTCCATGCACACATTAAATTAAAAACATTAGATAAATTAAAAGTTCGATACTGATATAAAAATGTTTGTTACAAACAACATACATTCTTTTAAAATAAGTTATAAAAATGTCGAGTAAATAAGGATATTACTCCATAAGCATCGCGTCTTAGTACCCGTTTGGGTTGTATGCATGTATACTAATTAGGCTAATGTGTAAAGGATTAGTACAGTTGAATTCGGAGGAGGTGTACCCACATTTTCATGGAAGGAGAATAGAAAACTATTTAGAAAATTCACTTTTAATCACATTTGACCCGGATTCTAACCCCGATCTCCCCGTCATAGGGTGTCCGGACTATTGGAACAGTGATGTTTTAAGTGGAATTCACATTCACAGGACTGTACGCCGGCCGTGCTGCTACCGTGTTGAGAAAGCTAACTACACGATACGGCAGGCGCATAGTCAGCGCACATTCCTTTAAGTGTGAATCCATATTTAGAAGTATTAGACCATTCGATCATAGAAGTGGTTCTAAAAATGAAAAAAAATAATTTAATTTTCTTATTGGTTTTGTGTAACAGACAATTTTCTTCTCTTCATCGCGTGTAAGTCCCCGTTATGGTTATTCGCATCCATTAATTACGATAGTGATACCCTCTACAGTGGCTGGATGATCTAAGGCGTCACACTCGTGTTGGACTGGCCTGTTGAAGACGGGGAGATTGCGGTTCGAATCCCGGTCGGGTCCAATGAAGATGGTTTTCCCTATACGGTTCTTCAATCGCCTCCCATGCAATTGCGGGTATATTACCTCTAAAATGCTTCTTTTCTCCTCCCTACCGCATTAGATTAATTATCATATATGCGTTAACTTTAACCGGTAGTGAGACATGGAGATTAAAAAAAAAGATAGTGAGATAGGGACGAGGAAGGTATAATTTTAGAGTAAATGTGCTCGTAATTGCATGAAGAGTGAATGGCAATCAATTTTAAGTTAAACTACCCTAAATATAACCCACCGGGATAATTCAGACAATTTGGCCTACGATGTAGGCTTGATAGTGTTGAATCTAGTATATTTCTGTTTTACTTTCTCTGGACACCTTGTAGAGAAAGTATTGTGATTGTCAAAAAAAATCTAACTTGAGATATTGATAAATTTCGACGTTTCACTACCTCCCGTAGTCAAAAACGTTGATTTCACGATGCCGTCTGTCTGTCTGTCTGTACCTCGGGGTAGTGCCGAAACTATTTCACCGATTGGGCTAAAACTTGATATCTGGGACTTTCATAAGGTAGGCCCTACCCCCAAGGGATTTTTGGAATTAGAATTCTAACCATAAATTTAAGGGTAATTTAATAAAGGGCAAAAAGAGAAAAAATCGATTTTCTCATAAATCGTTCTAACGTTTTGATTAAATGCTATACCTAGACATTATTTATTATTTCAAACAAGATGGAAATTCTCATTTTATCTATTTGAGATAAGAAATAACTTTTCATTGTAAATTTGTATTACTATTAAAGATAAAAATCTTTTCTTTGAAATATATTTTTATAAAACCAATATTTTCTGGGCTATAAGCAAATATAGTTACTTTTTAATTAAGGTCTTTGAAAATGAATTTGATTTCTATTCTCTTTGGTGGACAGAGATATTTCTCTTTTCTTAATATTCCTGTAACAGTATTCCTAGTTCCTAATGCCATGAAGTAAGTAACAGTGTTTATTATTTCATTGATGATCTTTGGTGTAGTGTTTCTACAACATTGTATAGATCTAGTTTTTAGTAAATGTCTATTTTAAGATAAAATCGTGAGAAAGTATCTGTTTTTATATTTTTTTTAAATTCCATTGGTATTTTAATGCCTTTAAAGTAATCAGTACGTACTATAAAATACCTAAAAACGTTTATATACCTATTGTATTTATATAGGTAGGCCTATTCATTACACACCGAGCTAAAATAGACATATACAGTAACTTAGTACTCAAATTTAAACAACAAAAAAATTACAAAAAAAAAATCAAATATTTATACAGCAGTTAAGTACATACTTCAGAGAGCATACCAACAACTTTTTTACTTTCTCGCTACCTTACGGGTAGAGAAAGTATTGTAATCGTAAAAAAATCCAACTTAAGATTTTGATGAATTTCTACGTATCATGACCCACCCCGAATCCGAAAAAGTGTTTTTTACATTTCCGTCTGTCTCTACCTCGGAGTAGAGCCTAAACTATTTTAACGATCGAGTTAAAACTTGGTATCTATGGTTTACATATGTTTTCCCCGAGGGGTTTTTGGAATTGTATATCTAACCCTAAAATTAAGGATAGTTTCCTTAAGGGCACAAAGAAAAAAATCGATTGCATCATAATTGGTTCTAACGATTTTGATTAAATTTCGTTTCTAAGCATTGATCAATATTATTAAGAAAATAGCTACTCTCAATTTTTCGTCAAAATAACTTTAATAGTTCCGGTCTGATGCGCAAATTCTAATTTTTTATCATATTTCTGTAACTCTTTGAGATATGAAATTACTTAGCATTGCAAATATATGGCTATTTATGATAAAAATATTTTATTGGAAACATATATTTATAAAATCAATCATTTTAAAGCTAAACACAAATATATATTTTAACTTTTCGAACACTAAAGCTAAAGTATTGCGACCGTAAAAAATAATGTAACCCAAGATGTTGATGGATTTCAACGTTTCATGACTACCCGAACCCTAAAAAGTTGTTTTATTTTGCAATGCCTTCTCTCTGTGTGTCTGCTTAACCCTAAAATTAAGTATAGTTTAATAAAGGCTGAAAAGAGAACAAATCGATTTTTAAAAAATCGGCTCTAACAATTTTTATTAAATCCATATCTAGGCGTTGATTAAATAAAATAAATAAAATTTATATTTTCATTTTCCCATGAAAATTACTTTTAGGGTACTTTACAGAAGCTGAAATTTCCGTATCTCCGCAATTATTTGAAATACTAAATTATCATAAATCATTGCAAAACTCTAGTACAAATAAAAATAAAACACTTTTATTTGAAATATATCTTTATAAAAACAATATTTTCTTAGATATTGGCAAATATATTAATACAATTTTGTGAGCTTTGGTTGTACAGAGATACTAAAATTTTCATGCAATAATTCTTTAATTCCATAGAGTAAGTAGATACATAAATTTCTCAAAAAGCTAGTTTTTTTTACTTTAAATGAAGGTACGATTCCTCTAAATTCTACCTTTCCCATCCTTAACTAACTATCGTAATTAGTACACATGTGTAAAATCTGTACAGGCTGTAAGACACAGTGCTGAAAAAAATCATTTACACTATAACATGATCGCTTAGAATTTAAAATATACAAATATTGTTTATAAAATACTATTAATGTAAGCTATAGTTTTTCACAGCACAAAATTGTTGCTTCACCGAGAATGTCTATCTATAATGGAACTATTAAGCTTCTTTTTTTTTTTTTTGTCCCACGAATATTAACTTGATTTATTAACGTGAACATGACCGGTTTCGACTTTCAGTATGTTTTTTTTTAGTCAACAATTTTGAGACCATTAATATGTCAGTTCGTGGAATATGTCCAGCAGTTTATGCGTTGTGATATGATGCTAGCAGTTAGCAGTGGATATAGCAGATACATGACATTGATGAGAAATAATGGGGGGAGTGGAATTCATTAGAATGTTAATACGTTGAGGGAGCTAATGTGGTTGGTGGGGATGGAAGGAAGGGGGGAAGTTAGCCCCACTTATATCTATTGGGAATCGTATTTCTGTCAGGTTAAAAAAAAATGTTGTAAAATAAAAATAGAATCCTCATTGACGTGGTAACTTCAAAGGGCTGATGGTATTTTTGTCTCATNCGTAGGGGGGGGGGGGTGGGGCACATTCCACTTAAACTACCTCGGAGTTCATGAAACCTCATTCGAAACTTTTTGTTTTTTCTTCATTTATTATTTAACGAAGATAAGTGATAGAGTAAGAAGAAGAGTGGCTGGTCAGGGAAGACCTAGAGGAATATGAGCTTTCAGGATTGGAGGATGCTTCATCAACACATACTACGCGGATGATCTATCATTTGCTGGCCAAAAATAAAGAAGAGCTGCAGGAAATGATGGACTGGCTAATGGAGATAGGGAGAAGATATGGCATGGAGATCAACATTGATCAAAAGTTATAGTGATTTTTAAAAAAATGAGGCGCCACTGAAATTCAAAATTGGAAACCAGGAGTTGGAAGTCATAGAGCAGTTCAAGTACCTGCGAAGTCTGCTGTCAAAGGATGTCAAGGAAATTATGTCGATTATCTCCAAGCCCAAGGAAGCTTTCAACAATAAGAGGTAACTGCTGATCAGCAAGTTGAGTTTGTAACTGAGGAAGAAACATTTGGAGCATCGCGCTGTATGAAGCAGAAACCTGGACATTTAGGAAGGTGGAAAAGAAATACTTAGAGAACTTTGAAGTGTGGAGCTAGAGAAGACTTGAAAAGATCAGGTGGATTGACAGGGTGACAATTGAAGAAGTTCAAATAAGATTGGATGAGGAGAAAACCATTTTGGACATGATTCTTCGGTGCAAAACAAATTGGATAATAGAGGGCTCAAATATTGGATGACTTGAAATAAATAAGAAAATTCTGAAATCAAAAGGAGGCAGAGGACAGGGTGCATTGGCGGTCTAAGTTCACCGACATAAGGAATGGACATGTCCGTAAGAGATAACACCTAATAATAATATAGTTTAAAATAAATGTTACAACAGAATCGTAAAACTTTCTCATATAGTCTATTATAGCGTAATTTTTTTTTTCAAAATGAAGTTTTCATTAAACTACTCTTAGGGCTAAGTAAGTTTCCCTCAGAAAAAACCAACTATCATCTTTTCAATCACAGTAAAAACTCTTCATGCATACATTTTAAACACAATTTGTCCAAACTATTTTAAAAATAAGTAGTACGGTGAAGAGCAAATACTTTCTCTTTTATCTTAATGTAGATACATTTACTAAAAACTCGTAAAATTTGTGAAACAAAATAATTTATATTGTTACAGAAACACTCCACCAAAATGCATAAATGAAATAATATACGATGTTAGAAAAACATTGAGAAAAGAATAGCATCTCTGTCCACCAAAGAGCACAACAATCAATTTCATGTTTCAAAGACCTGAATAAAAAATCATGTAGTTGGTTATAACTTTTTCACTATATAATTATTTCAAATAAAGAATTTTATAGTTAATAGTAATATAACTTTATAATTATAATATATTAAATGTTTCAAATGGTTAAGGAAATATAGTAAAGGAAATTTTCCTGCTAATTCAAAGTACTTTAAATATAATGTTTATGTGAAAAAGAGACTTGCCAATTTATTTATGTTAAACAGTGCTTATATATTAAATTAAATCAAAATCATTAAAGTGGATTTAGAGAAAATTGATTTTTTTCTTTCTCTTTTTGATTTTCAGTAAACTACCCTTACTTTTAGGGTTGGATATCTAATTTCAAGGTTTCTTTGGAGGAACCTTATAGAAAAATCCTGATACCAAGTTTGAGCCCGATCGATAAAGTTTTTCGGCTCTAGGCCGAGATAAAGACATACAAACAGATATACGTCATCGAAAAAAAAACCACTTTATCGGTTCCAGGGGGTCATGAAACGTCGACATTTATCAATTTATCGAGATGTATACATTTTTTAAATTTTTTTGCTGATCACAATACTTCTATCTTAGAGGGTCGAGAAAAAGTAAGATCAACCTTTCAAAAATAATGTATTTGTAAATAAGCCTTAAATTATATAGCCTTATAATAGTAATATTAAAAATATAATATTATTTGTTATAAAAAACATTCCAAGATACTCATTTTTAACTGATTCATAAAGGCCAATCCTGCTCATCCATAACACTCAAGCATAATAATTTATACAAATGTGTTTAGCTGAATGGGTAGGAAAACGCGGTGAATAAAAAAAAGTTCATTTATAGCTTGCAAATAAACCATCACACGTATCGTACACGAGCTAATGTCTTTTACACGTGTAAGTCGAGACATTTACGTTAAATGACACCTAAGAAGTAAAAGGTCTGCTCTTTCAAGTGTTACCTTCTTCCCCCCCAACACCCTCTTCCCCTTCCCCTTCACGAGTTTTCATATTCTCACAGATACAGTCACGCTCAGTAGCCGGAACGTTCTGAGAAACGAAGTTTTATGTGATTTATTGAGCAACAAAATGACACAGGTAAAGCGTCATGGACACGTCATGTTCACCTTTCATATGCCAAGGATATCTAACGTTAGGTTGTGGTGGTAGGAAGTGGGGGTAAAATTCGGATTTGGAGAAGGAGGGAGGGGGGGGGCATTCGCGTTTAGGTCGGCTTGTTCCGTTCCAGACGATAAATAAGATGACGATCACCTTTGAGTGAAACTAGCTTTTCATATAATATATACATATTACTTTACGTAGGTAATGCCAGTAATCCTCCAACCATGGAATTTGGGGGTGGGGGTGATAGAACGATCCCATTTTCACTTTAAATTTTTTTAAATATTTGTATCAGCTGAGTAATTATTATAACTGAATTCGTTCTATAAGTTATAAGAAAAAGTTACTCTAATCATGTACCTATGCATTGCAGCAAAAGTAGATTTTAAATTTTTTGAATAATATAGTAAAATTTTTCTTTTACGGTATTAAGGGTGTTTCATTTGCTCAAATTATTGAAAATGGGGGGGGGGGTGCGTGCCCCCCTTGTCCCTCCCTCTAACGATGCCCGTGGGGATAGGGATCCGTTAGAAAGACGTGACGAAGAAGATCATTAAATACGAGAAGGTTTTTGGATTTTTCTTTATTATAATTTATTCTTCCTCTTTCTCTCTCTCTCTCTCTCTCTCTCATACAGCCAGGTCTCTTGAACAGCTTTTTTTTACTTTCTCATTTTTCTCAGGAGAAAGTTTAGTAAAATCGAGATTATTTTTTCCTTGATCTTACAATGTATCTTTATGTTTCATGTGCCCCCTCCCCCCGAAACCCAAAAAATGAGTTTTACAATGTGTGTCTGCCCTTGGAGCTACAGCTGAAATTGTTTGATGGACTTAGTCCTATCTTGAAAATTAGATGTTATAATAATAATAATAATTTTTTAAATTTTGGTTCTAAACTCAAATTAAGGGAAGTTTACTGCTAAA
This sequence comes from Timema bartmani, assembly GCA_902151455.1. NCBI lineage: Eukaryota > Metazoa > Arthropoda > Insecta > Phasmatodea > Timematidae > Timema > Timema bartmani. Next base: position 18,785 of record CABFWB010001021.1, on the reverse strand, counting down.
TGAGTTTTGAAAGGGTTTTAAAGTTTTTGTTCAAAATAGATATCTAAGGCGTGTGTTTTTTACATAATAAATAATAATAGGATTTGTGTTATTTTTTCAGAACTGACTTTACATATAAACATACATTTATCTTTCCGCCTTGTTTATAACTAGCAATCCCGCATGAAGTTGCCCGTGACCCACTGTGGTATTAGAATTATATAGCCCCCCCTCCCCCCTCATGGTGCCCAATTTCAAATGGAAACGCTATCTCTGAAACGTAATTCTAAACCAGATTTAAAAATATTTTCTTCGAAAATTTGTTAAAAATAGCCTAATTAAAAAGCTAATTAAAAATTTAAAAATCTGGCTTCGAGGTGCATTCGGACCCCCTTCCGTTACACCTATGTTAAAAATTTCAGATCTCTGCGTGCCGTTTATTTGGCTGGGCATCGCACACACACACAAACACTTTCTTTTATTATCATAGATCTCAAGTTCGACTAAGCGAGTACTTTTTTTGTTTCTTCTAATCTCTCCGATTTTTTTCATTCCTCTTCTTCCTATCACCCTTTCTCCATGTGACATCGATTCTAAACCGGAGGGTTATTGTTGCGGTTCTCTATTATCAGTACTGAAACGCTATCAAAGTGTCCGGAGATTCTATCGGACCGTCTTTACACCACTCTTTAGCCTCAGATCCTCTTTGTGTGAGTAACAAGAGTCTGATAAAGACGGAGGACAAAAGACCGTTCAAACCAAAAGAGATATTTTCGAATTAGAAAGGGTGGGGGTGGAGGGAGTGGCTATTCGATGTAAGTACTAGATCGAAGGAATCTGTGTGATCCTTCTCGAAAAGCTAAAAGATTTAAAAGAAAAAAAAACAACTTTCAAGTGTTATGTGATGTCCGGGCCGGATGTTTGGAGGGAGAAGGATACTGGAGGATGATTTCAGACCTTATCCGATACAAAGTGAAAGACATTCAAGAGGATTGGCCTCATTGGAGCGTGTCTGGTTTTCACAGGGAGGAACAGGTTGGAGTTGCAATGCACCTAACGAATTTATTCAAATAAATCCAGTTTCAATGGTCACATTGTACCATTATTTAAGGTGGTCTTCAACCTTTTTAAGGTCCAAGGCCCAAAGTTTCTTTCTCTTGTTGGCTCTCAATGCTGTACCGACATTATTAGGATTGAACACTTAATATTATGTTATTTTTCTTTTGGCGTCCCGAGTGTCTCAGAGGAGATAAGAGAACGATCACTCTCGACTATGTTTGAACGCACCCGAAGTAGTACTCCTTCCTTTGTCTACTAGAGTAGTTATTTGCCGGTTCAAGATAAATAGGTATAAACACGTAATATTTTTCTTCACGCATAAAGCAAAAATTGATTATAAAACAACTTAAAATACGTATTTATTTTATTATTTAATTTTATAAAATATAAATATTTATTTGTAATTTTTTCTCTTGAGATAATTGCTTACTTTTTATGATTCGGCGGGTCGCAAAAATAGTGTGGCTGGCCACAAGTGGCTCGTCGGCTGCGGGTTGAAGACCCCTGGTCTAAGGCGTCACATCTCAAAATATGCTGGACCTCCGATGACGGGAAAATAGGGGCTTGAATCCCGGGCAAGTGTACTGAGGGTGATTTTTCCTAAATTGATCCACCACTTTCCATCCAAACAAATGTGAATACACTTCCTCTAAATTCAACCTTTCTCTTCCCTAACACATTTGCGTGATAAGTACATATGCGCATAGCCTGGGCGGCTAGTAAGGCACACTGAAAAGAGATATTAAAAAATTTTAAACAAAATCTAAACATTTTTATTTTTAGAAATAATTCTTTACTGTCCGACATCTAAGATCAATTTATAGCGTGTCTGCCCACTGAGATTGTGCCCGATTTCAATTCCAGGTGGGAACGAGTTTTTTTTATTATTGGTGAAATATCTGGTTTTACTTTTCAAAATGATGAATTAACAACCTGGGGGCTGGATGTTTTATCTATTAGATTTAAGTTAGTTTGCAAGTCATGTGTTGATATATATTGACCAGGAGGGACACAGCATCCAGTTCGGTCGCCTGTATGTAGATTGTAGACTAGCTATTAGCCACTCTGTTGGCTCAGGGTACACCTATAGAGGTTGTATACACGTCATACCCGCAATGAGATGATGTGATGATAGTGAATATGGAGGTGTGGGCCAGTGGGAGTCTTGAACCTAACTTAAGCCTAATTTACCAACCCCGGTGACCTGATGATTCCTATTAGGAGATAAATACGATACCAACCAGGAATCGAGCCCGGGACCTCTAGGCTAGTAGCCAGGTGCACTGACGACTACACCACGGGGTCAACTAGAAAAATATAGACCTACGAAGGGTACAGTGGAAAAAGTCCAGTTTTTACTCAAATTGGGTTAGTGCTGCCATTTGTTAGACTGAGACCTTTCTAATGCACTTTAAACCGTATATATATATATATGCGATGCTAATACAAATTATATAAACGCGGTGTTAAAATAAAGTATATTTTTTAACACCATGTCTAACTATCTATTCAGGTTATATATGCTAATTACGGTAATATGTTAGGGATAAGAAAGGGAGCGTTTTAAAGGTAGAATACTCGTATTTGCATGGAAGGAGAGTTGGAAATAATCTAGGGAAAACCACCCTCAGTATACACGACCGGGATTCGATCCTCAATCTCCCCGTCATGAGCAGGCAAGTCCAACACGAGAGTGAAGCCTTAGCCCATTCTGCCACTGAAGCTGGTAGATTATGGTTAAAAGCGGTGTATGTCATATTTAAATTAATTTTACAATATAGTATAGATTTGCCGATGGGGTTATAGGGTTGTAAATATAATAGTTGTTGTCCATGGAAAATGCGAAGTGGGACTTTCCCCCCTTTTCGCTTCTACCTTTCATTTATTTATAAAGGTGACCTGGTGGTCTAGGGGTAAGGTGTCAGACTTCTGTGCTGAGGGTCCGGGGTTCAATCCTCGGTCCCGGCACAGATTTATCTGATTGCCAAACCCTTCCTTCACCTCTGACAAGACGTATATTAATCACAACTTGTGAATGTGAGGAATGCCAGGCCTCTACCGTGGTTCGGATTCCACGTTAAACTGTAGGTCCTCCATTTCATCTCACAATCACCCTACCATTGCACATTAGCCTAAGTGCGTATAACCCGAACGGGTAGTAAGACGCGGTGCTAATAATAATAATTTATTTATAAACATTTTAAGTTGGAATTTGTTTTAGAGTTCTAATGCCGCTTAGTGGTGGCGCAAATCAACAAAGAGAAAGTATATGGGTGAACTACATTGCAAATCACGTGTGTGGAAACTACCCTGGAGACAGTTGGCCGGGATTCGAATCCGGACCTCTCCGCCAATAGATGATAAGAGCTTTTGGTTATTATGACGTGTTTAATTAAATATTATGTTGCTGTTTATTAGAGTCTTGTGGTCATAAAGTTCATTTGAAATTTTGGAACAATTATAATTCTACATATAAAATTAAATATTTTGTCATAGTTCTCTCTATGAAACAAAGAAAAAAAGAAAATTTGACAAATTTTTGCCGTAGTCAAATATTGGTTTAATCTTCCTTTAACCTCCCATGATCACAAATACTCCTCTAATAATCTTCACATTGAGACTAAAGGATATTGTAGAACTGATATTTTATTAGTCTCCAGTAACACAAACACACGCACAGGGACATAAACACAATTCCTCCCTCTTTTCATTAAATTGATTATCCACAAAGTTTTCCATTTGTTCTTTTCCCCCGTTCTTCTTAGAGCAAGTTTGTAATTGAGGAGAATCTATGCGTTTCAAAACGCGCCACGCCACATAAGAAGGAACCTTAACAGCAGGCGTAGAATATCGCAACGAATTATTCTATAGAATGAAATGTTTTATATTAATTATTATTAAACTGTTGTTTAGTGATAAAAAATATTTGAAATATGACGTAAAAATAAATAACAAAATATGATATAAGTTTTGCATGGCGTAAATAATTGATATTAGAATGATGTACAACTACTGGAGATAATGTACTTTACGTTGTCACGGCATCGTTTAGCAAGCGCATTGATCCATTGCGATACCAAGCTTTACCAACATCCCAAGGGAGATAAAATGTAGCAAAAAAAGTTTTAAAAAAAAGGTTGAGGGGAGGGTACCAAATAAATGGTAATGTATGCAGTATAATTAACTTTAGTAGTCTAATAGGGCAATTGAAATGTAGAGTGGGATTCTGTTAGATTATTTATTCCTGTTGAACATATGCTATTATTCTTGTTTTTTTAAGTGGTTAAAATTCTCAAGTAATATAATACTTTAAAGATGTAACAAATTGAACGTGTTATAATATGATGTAATTTATATGTAGGTACTGTACATTAATACATATTAATTCTGTGTATGTATACATGGTCTTCATTTCATATATCCTAATAGTTAAATATATATCAAGTTTCTTATGTTACGCGCTCTTTCTTAGCCAAAACATTGTTTAAGGCGGTTCCCAGTCACCAGCTTCGGTGGCCGCATTACTTTCGTGTTAAGGTGCGTATTCAAGTGAGCATTTTAGAACAGAACAAGCCGAACACCCCGAATGAGCTCGGACAAATGATACATCCGAATACTCCGAGCATTCGGGCCGTTTGCTAGTGCTCGACTTGTTCTGGACAATTTTGCTACGAACAGGACAACTGGAGCTCAGTCTCAAAATGAATTTGAAAATGGCAGCAGGTTCTTTCTTTGTGTTGTGTGCATTGACTAAAAAAGAATAAAAAGAGGCACAGAACAATGGGGATAAGGCGGCTGTTTTGTAGGCGGCAAAATACAGATCTTTTAAGGGGACTGGACAAAGGACATTTCCAAAATTTCACCCGAATATCATCTCGAGACTTTGAGATTTTGGTTAACCTTGTCGGCCATAAAATTGCGAAGAAGGACACAAAGTTCCGTAAAGCAATACCAGTGAAAGATCGTTTGGCTCTAACGTTAAGTGTTTTAGCAACTGGGGACTCATTTGCAAGCTTGCAATACCTGTTCAAGATTTCAAAACAACATATTGATGACTGATGTTATAGTTATGGAAACTTGTGAACGAAGTACTCAAACATTGCATCACACGAATCGTGTTTTTTAAATTTTATTGTAATAAAAGTCCATGTTGAGGGTCCCACAGCACCGGGTTTTCTTCATAGATATCTATCAACCTCAAACATTCTTCTGCGGCCCATTCCATCTCATCAAACACTCCGAACGGTCCTAACAGGGGTCCCGAACGTTTGGTTCTTACAGCAGATCCACGTAGTTCGGTGAGTGAAGAAAAAGTGTAGGGTACATTTATGTGGCCTTAGCTTCAGAATATATATGATAAAGAATGGCGGATCGAGGGGGGGGGGGAAATTAAGAATAAGTAATATTATAGCTTCTCGGACGTAGCTGTCCCTTTTGCAAAGTGGAAATAGAGAATCAATCACGTGATATCTCCCTCTTAAGGGATTGTTGGCAGTTTTAACCGTACGTAATTAAACTGTACAGGAAATTACGAAAGTTTGTGGGACAATCACAACAAAATTATCCCAAAAGAGTAATCCCGTACATGATAAAAACCTTACTTGATTTTCTTCCGTTTTCATTGTCTTGACTAACCCAACGGTTGACAATCCAGAGTGTGCGGTTTCTAGACCGGTACAGTTTTCCTAGTACTTGAGTAAAGGCCATACCAGTGTTTCCACATTTACATACGGGGCTCCAAAAAGGAAAGAACATGCATGTGCGGAGTAGACTAAACTAGATATGTAAACTAGTGTTGGGGCAAATTCTATTCATGATTCCCGTTCAGTTATCACGAACAGGAAACTACGAAAATCACGAAAGTACGAATGTGAATGTAGCTGCTTTGTCAGGAAACGGGATAATTCGACGGGAAACCTTCAAAGTAATCACATGCTTTTATAATTGCCATCAATCCCGAAAGTGTATGTGGGTCTTTACTCTTTAGGGTTCAAACAGCAGAAAGTATCGGGGTCGCGGCGGAGGGAGAGGTGGCGGGAGGGGGGAGCTTCGCGCGGCTGCGTGATGAGAGCATTCTTTCCGCGCGAGAGGTCACCAAACTTGAAGCATCAGTTTTAAATTGAATGGGTCGTTTTCTCAGCTGATCACACCACTAAGGCCGGTGACAAGACTGCCGTTTTAGTCGCTGCAACACAAACGCCGTGATTAGGTTGCTCTAGTGTATTGCATTGTTTTATATGGTAGGGGTCAGACCAGTGACACTGACGCCGCGACAGATTTGAAAACGTCGATGTGAGTGTTTCTTTGGGCGTAGCGACCCCTTTCATATGAAACAATGCAATACACTAGAGCGACCTAGTCGCGGCGTTTGTGTCGCAGCGATCAAAATGGCAGTCTTGTCGCCGGTCTTAGTTTTTATAGAGTTACGTGAGTCTAAAGATTCTTACTTGTAAACAGAATGTCGTTTACACAAGCTGAGATCGTGGTAAGTAGATACATATTGTCATTAGTGGTTTATGGGAAGGATATTTAGAGAAGGTGAATTAATGTATTAATCTTTTCTTTTGATGGCTTAAAACCTTTTGGTCCGTTACACTTATTTGTATAGAAATTAATCTCCTTTAAATTTAATGCTCAGAAGCTTTACCCACTTTGATAAAAAAAAAAGTACCAATAGTTACTCCATTTTAGGTTGTTGACAATTATTTTCATTAACTGATCACAAAAAGTAAAATTCAATTAAGTAAAGAATTAATATCTGGACACGGGAATCAAACCCCTATTCAAGTGATCATTGTTCACCTAATTTAATTTTATTCCAGTATCAGGACTTATCTATTCGTCTATCTATATTTCTACATAACTATTTACTATTCTGAGCATTCAACGTTCTGTTAACAAACAATTATAGTACAATATCATTAATATAGCGCCGTAGTTCATAGAACACACCACATAACATGAATGCTTTGCGATACCGTCTACTTCATTTCTTAGGCCATGAAGCGTCTCTTTCCTGAGTTACCCTTAGTACTCGCGATGCGATGCTGAGTGGTAACTAATTCATCCAACTGGTATAGTCGCTTTATATAACACTGTAAAATTACTTGGATCGTGGATCGTTTCTTATGGTACGGCGTTCAAGAAATTATAGTAAATATTCATAGAACTGGTTCGGTTTTGGAATAAATGTTTATTATACGAATAACAGTGATAAATTTGTTCGTAGTGTTGAAATTAATATATATTATTTATCATATCGTATTTATAATGCATGTCTGACGAATGAACGTGATTTACACATATCGAAATTGGAGGTGTAAGTGAACGTAGCAAACAAAAGGTTAGTGAAAGAATGACCGAATGATCCACGCTGATAGCAATGTAACGACTTCCTCTTATCTTTCACGCCAAATGCATGCGATCTTCTGATTACGGAAAGGAACTTGATGTTATTGGAATAGAGAGTACCAGTAATGGGTGAATGTGTGTACGAGGCAAGGCGCGTTTGCACGCCTCCGTTGTGCATCTTGATTGGTGACGAAGCAGTGTGACGTAGCGAACCGGAATGAAAGCTAATTCGATCCCCCCTCCCCTCTCTCTTTGTTTGAGAGGAATATGTTGCATTAATTATCTATCTACGTATGTAACAGTTTAAATTTAATTTTGTACAGGTAAGGAGGATAATCTAACATAAGATTTTTTTTAACAAAATTAAAACAACAGCCAGCAATTACTTATATGAAAAACCTCTCCTTAAACCTTTGACAAAGGCATCAGTCTCGCTTCGTCGGGTCACGGATAGGTTAAGGTTTGAAAATTGTCTGAGAGTACTGAGTTTTTTTTATAAATGGTTTTCCACATTATATCCACGAAAATGAAGGTACATTCACTCTAATTATATCTTCATCAATCCTATGTCATTCGTGTGGATACACGAACACCTCAGAAGAGTAGTAAGATACGAAGTGAGATTAAGTATTAGGTCTACTTTTTAGTAAGCCATGCATGTCAGACTATACATGGGCTGGGATTATAAATATTTTTAAAGATTTAAGGATAACACCCTTATATCTGTGAGAATATTCGATATTTTAAGTAGGTTTTTTTTTCAAATTTAGAGTGAGGACTTATTTCAGAGTTCTTATACTGCTTATTGGTGGCTCTGCTTACACTATAATTACAGGAAAAACTCAACTGAATGTATGCATGCTTTAATAAGCGAACTGTAAAATAAAATGTTATTTATTTAGTTATTATTTATATTTCCTCTAATGTTAATCATTTTCTACTAAGATTCGGATTAGAATTCAAGATTTTGCACTCGTGGGTAGAATATTCAAGATTCAAGACTAATGGGTAGAATGTAGACTCGGATTCGTAAAATAGTAAATTCGGCCCAATTAGTCTTAACCTATACATACATGTTTTCTTATAAATTGTGTTATTAAACGTTTCAATTGAAATCCATGATAATTTAACAGACAACTAACATTGTATATATATATATATTGAGAAAATACTTATTCTATGACATTAGAAATTCGAAAGTTCATTGCCGTACTTTCAAAAGTATGCCACCTATCCCTATCTTGAGCTATTTCTATACAGTCAACCTCACAAATCCTATCTCTTTCAGGTCCATTCTAATGTAATCCTCCCATCTGCGTCTGGGTCTTCCCAATGGTATCTTCCCATTGCGTTTGCCAGGTAAACACCCTTAACACTGTTCTAGATTCTCCCATTTGCACTGAATGTCCTGCTCACTGTAATCAAAGATATTTGATTATCCTAACAATGTCTTGTGATAATTACAGGGTGTGTAACTCATCATTATATAACCTCCACAACTTCCTAGTATCCTTATCCCTTTAAGGACTAAATATGTTCCTAAGCACCTTGTTTTAAACACCCCAATTCTTTCTTCTTCATGTAAGGTAAGATACCATGTTTCGCAACCATAGAGAACAACCGGTAAACTGATTGTTTTGTATATTCTTAATTTTACATTCCTTGAAAACAAGCGAGATGTTATTAACTTACCGACCGAGCTAAGCACGCATTTATCTATTGCATTATTTTCCCATTTTCCACGCTAAAATCGTTATTGCTAGTTAAAATTGATTCTAAATATTTAAACTGATCAACCTTGTCAAAAGATATGTTGTTCGCAGTAGTCTCTAAATTATCGTCCTCAATCTGTGTTCTCTGCGTGATCATATACTTAGTCTTTTCAGCATTCACTTCTTAGACTATTTCTATTGTGGACAGTAAAAACATTTTTGCATTTCACCCATTTGAGCTTCCATCTATAATACTGTACTTGTTAAATGTTCTCTGGCATTCAAGTATCAAACTTATGCTTCCAAAAATGTATGTAAATTATATTTGTTACGGATAAATACGTGTTAAGGGGTAGACCTACATACTAAATTAAACTATAGGCCTATACAGTTGAAACATTACATCTGGGCACGGGTTCTATCTCCATCATTTCCAGGTGTCATTTTTCAACTATATTTGATTTAATTGCCGGTTGGATGTAATTCACAAACGTTCACTCGCAGTAATATTGTGACTGTGGTGAGTTAAATGACGGAGTAGGGAACACAAGTTTATTAGAACAGTCCCATTAAGGCGATTGGCCCTTTTCATTTGGCGTGGAAATGCAGAGCCGTGGGAACAAACGGTTATCTTCAAGAATTTATATTGTTTTGCAACTTTCTTTTCGGAAACAATTTCTTCAAGAATAGAAGCATGTTGACTAAGTTATACTTTTTATATACATTATATACATTTTTTAATAGAAAACTGCCGGCTTCATAAAAAAAGTAAGAAAATGTAACAGTTAATAAACATCAATACATTATCTTAGAAGGGGTGTTAAAAATATTAACACAAAAATTTCCCTTGTTCTCGAGAAACCTGATATTTCCAAATGTATGATTTTTCCACAAGACCTGTCCGGTAGCTAGCGCCATCTACGGTTTCCGTGATCCATCTGTTCTTGTTGGCGCGGAAGGATACTTTGGTCAGCTGTGAAGCCACGCCACGCCTTTCACCCTCCCACCCACCATCCCACAAAATAGGTTTTAGACTTGCATTCGACAGGGCCAAGGGCCTTAAGTGGAAATACGTTCCAATTTTTTAAGAATAAACTTTTTAGAAAATATAAACATTATTTTTTACTATCAAAATTAATAACATTTTACTAGTTATATATATATTTTTTTATCGTATGCGAACAAAGTTTGTGGGCTGGACATTCCAAGTCTTCTACTTGCAGTGGCTGATATATAACCGTCTTCTGAGGTTGGGACACTATATAGGTGCGGTTACTTCAGTCCAACCCGCCTCGGTGGCGTAGTTGGCTAACGCGCTAGTCGTGTTGAGCTAGACCACCGAGGACGGGGAGATCGAGGTTCGAATCTCGGTCGGGTGAACTGGGGGTGGTTTTTCCTATATGGTGAAATTAGTACATAAGCATATAACCCGAACGGGTAGTAAGACACGGTGCAAAAAAACAACTAATTAGAACAATTCCCTTTCGGGAAAAATACCTATGGTAATCAAACCTGGGACCTCTATCTACATTAGTGGCTAGGAATGCTGAACTATAGACCAAGAGACTATCAAAATAGAAGTTTGCGGATCTCATGTCCTCATTTACGAATACGTGAGAGGAGATCTAGGAGTTTTTCTAAAAGTTCCCCCCCCCCCCTCTTGATATTGACAAAATTTTACTTTTTAATTATTATTTATACATATGGAAGGCTGAAAGGAAGACTAGGGGACAGATGGCTGAAGGGAGTAAAGAGGATTGTGGAGGAAAGAGGATACTGGGCTAAGCTGGAGGAAGAGAGGTGGTGGGAGGAAAGGAGGCGGTGAAGAGGCTTATGTTCCAAACAGACCCAGCCAGTGGCTAGAAGCTGTTCAGGATGATGATGATGATGATGATGATGATGATGAATTATCTATAACTATGTCGCAATTGATACAAACTTTCGAAAACAGTATATTCTGAATAACTTATAGATTTACTTTGATGTGTTAATAATATATTAAATTAGTTTCATTAATTTTTATAACTGTCAGAAGATGCTTATAGTAAAAACACAGTAAAAAAGAACATAATATGACAGTTACCCCTATGCACTATATGCCTTAAGCACTTATAATAAAATAGAAAAAAAATACATAAATATTTTAAATACAGTAACAAGATACACCCGCTTCGGTGGACTAAACTTTCGAAGACGAGGAGATCGGGGTTCAATCTCGGTCGGGTGCACTGAGAGTGGTTATTCCTAGATAGTTTTCCCCTCTTCCTCCACGAAAATGCGAATGCATTTACTCTTATTTAATCCTTCTTAATCCCTAACCCACTAACATAACTAGTACATATTCGTATAACCTGTACAGTATACACGTGATGCTAAAAAAATAATTAACAAGACAGTTTCATGGTTTAAAAAATCACAAGTTTGTGAACCTCATATTGCATTACTTTTTAGAGTTTTCAGGAAATAAAAAAAATCAGAGGATTGTTAGATTATATACAGGGTGTACCGTAACTTATATAACCCCTTTAAGCGGTATACAGGAGACACAGAAACAATTAAAAAACTTAATATAGACTTGTGTTCCATTTGACCTTGATCCTGAGCTATAGTCATGTTTGTACTCCAGTAATGTGGGGCTGCTTAGCATTATAAGAAGCGCTCAAAATGGCCACATTCAGCCTGAATTCAAGCCTTTAGTCGTCGTGTCATCGAATGCCGCACTTAAAAAAAAAATCAGCTTTGTATCAGATTCATTGGCAGCTTTCTTGTATGCGTTGACTACGTATTTCAATGCTGGAAATGGGTGTTGAGTAAACAAATAATTTCAAGTGGCCCCACAAATAAAAATCTAATGGGTTTAAGTCTGGGGAGCGTGCAGGAGAGCCAGTAAGACCGGCACGATCTATCCATTTGTTAAAAAATCGTTCGTTCAAGAAAATATATCTGGCTACTCGACTGAAATGTGTCGGTATTGTACACAAACATCTTAGTAGAATCACTTGGCTGTAGTTCCAAAAACAATGTCAAATAGGACACATGTTTAAGTTCAAACGAACTTTTTTAATTGATTTGTGTCTCCAGTCTACCGTTGAAGGGGGTCCCCCATGGTACGGTACATCCTGTATCGTAAACCAAATATTTGAGTTAACATTAAAAACAAAAATACAATGTAAAAAAAAATTCTGTAAAATCTTTAGTGTATTTATTTCTATTCTTAAATTTATTTGCCTAAAATATTTTAAATGATATATAAATGAGACATAGATAAATATTTTAAATTATATATAAATGAGACATAGATAAATATTTTAAATGATATATAAATGAGACATAGATAAATATTTTAAATTATATATAAATGAGACATAGATAAATATTTTAAATGGTATATAAATGAGACATAGATAAATATTTTAAATTATATATAAATGAGACATAGATAAATATTTTAAATGATATATAAATGAGACATAGATAAATATTTTAAATGATATATAAATGAGACATAGATAAATATTTTAAATTATATATAAATGAGACATAGATAAATATTTTAAATGATATATAAATGAGACATAGATAAATATTTTAAATTATATATAAATGAGACATAGATAAATATTTTAAATGATATATAAATGAGACATAGATAAATATTTTAAATTATATATAAATGAGACATAGATAAATATTTTAAATGATATATAAATGAGACATAGATAAATATTTTAAATTATATATAAATGAGACATAGATAAATATTTTAAATGATATATAAATGAGACATAGATAAATATTTTAAATTATATATAAATGAGACATAGATAAATATTTTAAATGATATATAAATGAGACATAGATAAATATTTTAAATTATATATAAATGAGACATAGATAAATATTTTAAATGGTATATAAATGAGACATAGATAAATATTTTAAATTATATATAAATGAGACATAGATAAATATTTTAAATGGTATATAAATGAGACATAGATAAATATTTTAAATGATATATAAATGAGACATATTTAAATATTTCATAAGTAAGTTAAAATGTTAATGATTACATCAGCCGTTCTTGAAAAAGAATTTAAATCTATATTACAATTTTTCTACTTCTTTTTCGTGTTTGAAAAAAAAAACACGCTGTATACGATAAGGGCTGTCGTTTAACGCCATAACGAGACCAACAGGAAATTAAGGCGGAAAGCGAGAACGGAATTCCCTCGTCCTCCAGGCTTCTAACGTCCTTAAAACGTTTAGTAGAACCCCTTATTGTGAGGGGTAACGCCAAGAGGTAATCATGACAGGTGGGCTGCTGGCACCCTGTTTTTGGGGAAGAGGGTAATGCGTTGTTGCCTTGATGCTAGGCCTAATGGTTTCATCACAGCATGCTCTTATCAGATGCTTATAGTACTCGCCACAGTAAAAGTACTTTCAAGGAGGGTGAATCAGAGGCATGTATGCTTCTCAGAGCCGTATCGTGAGTTCAAAATTTGGGCTGTCACATACAATATCCTTTCCCACATCCCCTATCCCTTTTCAAAGGAAGTAGGCCTACTAAATTTTGGTAATTACAACTTTTTAGCATTGCGTATTACTACCCGTTCGGTTTTTTTTGCATATGTTAAAACTACTCTAAAGTGTTAGGGATAGGGAAGGTTGAATTTAGAGACAATGTACCCATATTTGCCTGGAGGGAGGACAGAAAACAATTTTAGTTAAAACCACCCTCACTACAGGTGACCAGGATTTGAACCATGATCTCCTTGTCACCGGTCATCCAGATCATTACAATATAAATTTGAGCTATTAAGAGTCCAAATCACAACCAATTAAACAGTAAATTGACTACACTTGAACTAGAAAACTAATTGAAGTGTTATTATTAAGTTAAAATAAAATATTTGTAGCAAGGAGACACCATTCTTATGTTTAAGTACATTGTTTTTTTCCAAGACAAGGGTTGATCAGAACTGAGATTCCGACACCTAGGCTCACTAGGCAAATTGTCTTCCTACTGAGCTAAGGGTTTCGGGTTGAATTCCCGGCTTGACCTATAGACATATAATTGATGAAATGTGGGTTTCCCCTTTCGCATTGATGAATTAACGGCCATTTTAGGTGTTGTGTTTTTTTCTATGTTTAGGCTAATTTATAAGTCATGTGCTAGTACATTCTGTCAGTCCATAGGGTGCACGTTAAATACAAAAATAAATAAAATAAAAGATAAAATCTGAGATCGCACCTAGATAGTTTAGAATCCCTCCTATGTCTATAACCTGAAAAGGTAGTAAAACGCGGTGCTAAAATAAATGGTACGATGCACCGTACAGATTTTCACCTGCTTTTATCTTAAAATAGATATTTACTAAAAGCTCTTTAAGATTTGTGTAGCGAAATAATATGTCAGTACATTTTTGTAGAAACACAACACCAAAGATCATAAATTAAATAACATACACTGTTACTTACTCTATGGTATAAGGAACTAGGAACAACGTTACAAAACAATTGAGAAAAGAGAAATATCTTTGTCCTCCAAAGAGAATAAGAATCAAACACATTTTCAAAGACCTGAATTAAAAATTATATATATTTGCTTATATCTCAGAAATCATTGGTTTTATACAAATATATTTCAAATAAAATATTTGTATCTTAATATCACTACAACTTTACAAAGATAAGCTATTTCGTATCTCAAATAGTTTTGGAGAAACGATCAAAATAGGAAAATTTCCCATTTGTAAGATACTCTCAAAGTCATTTTCCCCCAAAAATGAGAGTGACCATCTTGTTTATAATGATAAACAGTGTCTAGATATAAAATTTAATCAAAATCGTTAGAGCGAATATCGAGAAAATAATTTCTTTTCTCTTTAAGGGTAAACTACCCTTAATTTTAGGGTTATACATCTAATTTTAAAAAAAAACCTTGGGGGGGGGGGACCTCATGAAAACCCTAGATACCAAGTTTTAGTCCAATCTGTGAAATAGTTTTGGCTCTAACCCGAGGTACTGACAGACAGATGCCATCGCAAAAATTACTTTTTTTGTTTGTTTCAGGGGTCATGAAACGTCGACATTTATCAAAATCTCCAGTTCGATTTTTTTTGACGATAACTCTCCGAGATGTTGAGAGAAAGTAAAAATAGAAGCCCTTGTACGACAGATGATTTCACAACACCTTAGGAATTAATAACGTTGACCAAATTGAGATGCGAAACGGTAAAGCAACAATAGCTGGTCAGTTAGTTTATTGAGAACGGTTTGGCGTTGATGATAAAGTAAAATATCTTTTAAAATTATTACAAAAGAAGGGTATGAGCAAAAAAAAGGGAGAAATTCCCATTTTTAACTCAAAATAGATTAAGTGCTGCCATCTGTTATAGAATCATGATACCCTTCTAAAGCACATTAGATTATGGATAAAAGAGGTTTCTGTCACATCTTAATTAATTGGAAAATAATATTGCCGGGATCATTATGAGGTTTGAAATATAAAAGTTGTCCTAGAAAATGTGTTTAATGTGAGGTTTCCCCCTTTTAACCCTGTACTTTTTTTATTAATATCTACCAATATGATACAAATATCATTAAAAACTTTAATTTTTGGTGAAATTAGTAGACCTTTACATTGTAAACTGTAACCATCTAATTTATAAACAGATTGGTCAAAGTAATCTTGGTTTTTTAAAATAAAACTTCTTTTTTGAAAATGTTAATACATCTCATCCAACGTTTATTCAAGAACCAAAGCGTAGTGTATAAGTTATGAACATTTGTGTTTTTTTTAAATTTGTTTGTTATATTAACAACCCTACCTACTATATATGCAAAAAAAAAAGGTCATAATTATTGGCACTTACATTATTTAAACGTTTGCCCTTGGTTAGTAAAAGAACTTTAAATATTTTCTAGAAACAATAAATATTTCATAAACATTCTCACCCTATAGCTCTATGCCCCTCAAATTCCCCTAGAAATTTCATTCTTTCTACGACCCTGTGTTAAAAAGCTTGTCCCTCTCGTTATGTTTGTATTTTATATTCTTTATTTGTTGCCCTAAGGTTTTGTTTTTTAACGTTTGATTAGGCATATACTTTGTGTTATTACTAATTTTCTAATGTGTATATTTATATTAATTTATTAATTTTTGACCCGCCTCGGTGGCGTAGTTAGCTAACGCGCAAGTCATGTTGAGCTTGACTGCTTAAGTACTAATTATACTAATGGGTTAGGAATTGGGAGGTTGAATTTAGAGGAAGTGAACCCGCATTTGCGTGGAGGGAGAGTGGAAAACCATTTATTTCGAACCTCGATCTCCCCGTCCTCGGCGGTCGAGCTCAACACGAATGGCGCTTTAGCCAACTACGCCACCGAGGCGGGTTTTTATCATATTAAATGTTAAAGTGGAATGAAACTCTGTATCAAAGAAGGCTATAAATAAAGATGGTACTCAATTAAGTACAAGTACTTTGTTTTAAAGTATATATATATATATATATCACCACGTCTTACTAACCGTTCGGGTTATACTCTTAAATACTAATTGGGTTAAGGTTTTTAGGACTAATAAGACTATATTTAGAGGAAATGTACACGCATTTGCATGAGGGGATAGTGGAAAACAATTTTTTGAAAACCTTAGACCATGTAGCCACTAAAGTGGATTTTAAAGTATGATTTAGCTCACTAATTATTGATGGAAAAGTTAATATAATGTTCATCTTTTGGAGTGTCATGCCTTAATTTTCAACTATCCAAAATTGTAGACAAACTATCTTCTGATACTAAAAGAAAACTCTTTTGAGATGGTGATTTTTTTTTCTTTTCCAAGCATAACACTTTCACTTACTTTCCCTTTTCTCATTATTCCCCCCCTAGCTCTACTCAGTCCTATTAACATTAAATATGAAAAATACTGGGCTATAAATGTGCCCCAACAAAAATGGGGCTGGGTAAAAGCTCGCAAACTGTTTACACTAAGCTGAACGGGACTACTTGGGGACTTCAAAACAATT
The DNA here is from genome assembly GCA_902151455.1 of Timema bartmani. Classification (NCBI taxonomy): domain Eukaryota; kingdom Metazoa; phylum Arthropoda; class Insecta; order Phasmatodea; family Timematidae; genus Timema; species Timema bartmani. The sequence continues at coordinate 1,651 of CABFWB010001021.1, read as the reverse complement.
TTCTCCACCCCTTTCTTTTGGGACTTACAAGGCCGCCTTCAGAAACTTCTCAATATTTTTAAATGAGTAGTGGCGTAAATTATGCAGGCAAGACATTCACAAATAATCACTAAACATTTAATGTCAATTAAAGCAATTTTTGAAACGTACAAGAAAGTTTATCTAAGAGAGTGAACCCTTTAATTAAAATACGTCTTCATATAATATTTTACTTTGTTTGAATTCTTGGATTGGTTGAATAGACCTACACGTGTCCATTACTTTTAGAAAGCATTTTATACCTTACAATTTTCAAGTAATTAATTAGTTTTCAGAAATGACAAAACATTTAGCGAGATTTATTAAATTATCTAATATAAGCTACTATACCAAAATTATTTAAAGCATTTTAATACCCTTTATATATTTGTAAAATATCTTTTATATATAGAAAGATTATATAAAATATCATTTAAGGTATTTAATGTGCACTTTCTGAATCAACTGATTATTTCAGAACAAGCCTAACAAACAAACTTAAATCTAGATCAGACACAACACTCAGTCCTCAGTCGTTAATTCATCACTGGGAAACCCACGTTTTACCAATGATACATTTCTCGTCCATGTCAGGATTCGAACCCGAAACCCATAGCTTATTAGGTAGACATGCTATGCCTTCTGAGCTAAGATGTTGTAAAAAGTGCGAATTGAGATTAATATTAAATTATCTTCCAAACATTAAATGTTTCTTTTAAACGTAAATTGAATATTAAAAATCAGAAATTAAATTTACCCTAGTTCTACTGAGTACTTTTTACCATTTTTAATACTTAAACAAAATTAAGCATTTAATATTTAGTCACTCTCCTATTTTAATATTAGGATCTATATTAAATTTATCAAATATGGTAGCAGATTTTGAATCTAGGGGAGTTTTAGTTGTATGGTAAAAGTTCGTGGTCTAAAACCATATTCATTTTTGAATAACTAACCTCCACGGTGGCGTTTTCTGAAACCAGCTAAATCTTCTGGATGAAAAAAATCATCTACATTTTGCTATAGTACAAATCATGATGAACGAGTAAAACTTGGTAAACATCTTATAAAATAACTTTTTTTTTCCCCTTATTAAAAAAACTTCCTTTTTTTTTTTCTAGCAACGTCTTATTCATAATGGAAGCGAGATTTTGCCTTGAATTCAATCCAGCTTAAATTACTGCTACAAACTAACCTCCCCTTTCCCCTTTCCTCCCTAGCCCCCTCAAAACCCCACCTCCAAATCCTAATAAACAATTAGCAAGTCGCCGTCTTAGCAGAACAGCAACGTTAGGCTTCTAGAGCCATTCGCTGGAGGATGGCAAGGGAGGGCAGGGGGGTGGGGCGGAGGAGTTTAGTGGGGAGGGGAGCGGGTACGAAGAAACAATTTAGCCGCTGCCTTCGTAGGGCAAGACTTAACAGTAATCATGTAATCATGCTGGAGATATTATTTTTAATTCATGTTTCCTAAGAAAATTGTGTATTTTTAAGTTACAAATCTGTACACTAAATGAAGAATAGTAGTTCTTTCATTTGAGCATGCGTGCATTTTCGTACATTATTATTATTATTATTATTAGCACCGCGTCTTACTACCCGTTCGGGTTATACGCACTTACGCTAATGTGAAATG
>CABFWB010001020.1:176427-195636 GCA_902151455.1 Timema bartmani | reverse complement strand
ATCCAGCCCAGTCAAAGGGGACCAAGATTAGGTGAGCCAGATCGTCCTTATTTGTTTTATGTCTGTGACAACGTCACAGATAAATTAAAACTTTATGGAATATTGCTGTTTTATTATACGAAGCAAGTGACTAGTGACGGTTTTTTCTAAGTTATAATTCATTTGACTTTGATACCTGAAATTGTAACTTTTTTGAAATCCGAGTCTTACTACCCTCCCGGTTATCCGCATATCTACCTCAATGGGGGGGACGGGAAAGGGTAGCCGGGAGAAGAATAAAAAAAATAGCTTTTATTTATCACCACGTCTAACTACCTGTGCAGGTTATTTTCATATTTCATAATTACTCTAATGGGGTATGGATGAGGAAGGACAATATTTTAGAGGTAGTCTACTCACATTTGCGTGGAAGTAGGGTGGGAAACCATTTAGGATAAACCACCTTCAGTAGACTTGTATGGGATTTGAACCCCAATATACTCGTCATCAGCAGAGTAGTCTAACATGAGAGTGACGCCTTAAACCAATCGAACACTGACCCGGGATTAATATTTAGAGGAAGGGTACCCTCATCTGGAGGGAGAATGGGAAACAATTTTGGAGATAAAAATACCTCACTACTTTCCGAACGGGATTCAAATATTGATCTTCCCCCGTTAGTGTAAAACAAGACTAGACTAAATTGACGCCTTAGTTCATGAACCCATAGACGTGAGTTAGAAAGGTTTTTGTTTTTTTAATCACCACGTCTTACTACCCATTTATGTTATACACCTACGTACTAATTAAACTAATGGGTTAAGACTGAAAAAGGTTGAATTTAGAGGAATTGTATTTGAATTTTAGTGGAGAGAGTGTACGAAACCATTTAGGAAAAAAACACTATCAGTACACCCGACCGGGATTGAACTACTATCACCCCATAATCAGCAGTCTTAGTCCATTGCGTGAGTAGCGCCTTAGACCATGCTGCCACCGAAGTGGGTTAGAATGTGTTAACACACAGACTTACAAACTAGCTTATTTTAGGAAAACTCGGCAAATATTACAAACCCGGCCCTAGCATACAGTTATTTACTAGTAGGATAGCAGGACGACACCAGTCGCTAGTGTGTCTGCCTGCTGAGCTAAGAGTCCCCTGTTCGATTCCAGACGGTATGCTGATATAACCATTCGGTTCAGGATGTCCACGTTAAATGCCTCAAGTAAAAAAATAACTACCTGGGTAGCAGGACGAGCCAGTAGAAAAGAGTAAAATATGTTTTTCGGTATTACCTGGAATCGAACTAGGGTACCTTGTACGTGTGCTACTTCCTTATAAAACTACTTAGTCACGGGAGATTCAGTAAATCCCTAGGTTTGCTGTCATGTGAAATGTTATTGAAAGGAGCCTATTGGACCAAATTTTAATGTAATTATTTTGCTGTGATTGTTTTTACAGGAACGTGTAGCCCTAGTGGGATGCTGTGGTACCACGTACCAAGATCAAGAAGGACCCGGTATCTTTTACTCATCACCTTCTACCACATCACGTGAAGAAGGAGGGCTGTATTTATAGTCCAGTCTCGGAAGTCAACCAATCTCCAAGTGTACGAATAACAAGCAGTTAATGTCGAACAAGAGATTTTCTTTTTAGCACCCTGTCTTATTACCCTTTTGGGTTATTCCTATGTACTAATTACACTTATGTGTTAGGAAGTAGGAGGGTTTAATTTAGAGGAAGTGCACCCGTATTTGCGCGGAGAGAGTGTAAAGCCATTTAGGAAAAAAACTCAATGCACCCACCTGGGATCGAAAGTAGCGCGTTAGACCATTCAGCCACCGAAGCGTGTCGATTGGTTGCTCTCCGATTCTCGACTATATATACAGTCCTAGATATTTTACATTCCCAAGTCTATAAAAAGTGGTTCGTCATCACCTGAAACACAAGGAATAAACGGTCAAGGTCCCAGAATATAAATGTTTTAAATATATTGTAAATTATATTATTTAAAATGTTAATAAAAGCTATCAGTATAAAAGGAACAATAGGGTCACTGTCCTCTAACAATATATGACGCACGACATGTGACACCAATAATAATAATATAGTTCTATAAGGGTCATTTCAACGTAATTATTGTATTGTACGTATAAAATTAACATAATTAAAACGGCATTGTTAATCAGATACGCAAGAAAATATCAGGCCTTGAACTTAGGACGGTGTCAACAAAATGTATGCCCATGCAAATCCTTTGAATGTAATACATGTCTAATTAATTCACATAAATCCTTTAAAAAAAATTTGTTTGAGTGTGTTGAACTTGATTTAATGAATATTGAACATCAACTTGTTTCACATTCACTTGGAATTCCTTTGTAAAACAAATAGTAGAAAAAATGAACAGGTCTAACTAAAGGTTCAAATGTTTGTCTGGGAACCGTCTCCCTTTGACGGCAGTCATCGCGAAGCATATTCCATGTGCCGGTTCACTATCAAGGACCTAAAAGTGATCGAATAAATAAGTACACTTATCATTTTATAACATGTTATATCGGTGAAAAATAAAAACATGTTTGTATTTGAGTGGTCCAACGAAATAACAAACTATCACAAGACATTTCTTTTTAAATCGTAAATTCAGCTTCTAAAGGTGAGATCAGTTGTTTAAAATAATTTATAACTTGAATTTCTTTTCTAATCAACTGGTTTGTTTTAAAAATATATTGAAATATAATTTGGTGTGAAAATTCTATCAATCACAGACATTTTAATTTTTCTTTTAGATTTCTTTTAGCACCGCGTCTTACTACTTGTTAAGGTTATACGCATATTTATTAATTACGCTAATGAGTTAGTGATGAGGAAGGTTAAATTTGGACGAATTATACCCATTTAGCATGGAGGAAGAGTCGAAAATCATTTTGGAAAAAAATACCCTCAGTACACCCAACCAGGATTCGAACTCCGATCTACCTGTCATCGGCAGTCTATTCTAAAACAAAAGTGACGCCTTAAACCATGCGGCCACCGAAACAGGTAATAAATTAATCGAAAAACACATTTGACACGGGAATNGTAATAAATTAATCGAAAAAAACATTTGACACGGGAATCAAAACCGGGTCTCCATTCCGTGTGTCTTTGGGTGATTTTTCCATTATATTGGCTATAAATAGCTTGTTTTTGTTTGTTACTGAGTGTTTATATTTTAATTAAAGTACGAAACTAAACGATCGTTTTAATTAACCATGATAGTAAATTGTCAACTTTTTTACATTGTGATTTTCTATTCTCCTCCATATAGTATATTAATTTGGCATCCAAATTATTCATCCTTTTACCTTGAGCGATTTTTAAAAATATATTAAAGCTACAATAGGTGTAATAAAGGTAGAATATAAAATAAGTGTACCAGAACTAGCATAGAGGGAGAGGAAAAACCATTTAGGAGAAACCCTCTTCGTAAACTTTAACGGGATTCTAACCACGACCTCTGTGTCGACCCAGGGCAGTACCAGTCTAGTGCTTAAATCAATTTGACTACCGTGGTGGATATTAAGAAAACAGTACGATGTATTCATGCATTGTTACAAAGTAAATAATTATAGTTTGTAGCGTGATACTAAAAAAGCGTTTATCTGTAAATTAAATTTTAAAATTTTTTCCACAGAAACACGAATATATTTTATTATGTACGGTGCACCATTCATTTTTATTTCTGGGGCTCATAAAATGACAAGAACCATTGTTTGGGCGAGATAAATTAAAATTAGAAGTTATAAAAAATCTGAAGGGACAGTTTTACTATATGAAACATAACACATATTTAATATTGCGTGAGAAAGTTACACACAAACAAACATTATATAATTTTTTTTTTCAAAAAATACAGATCACAATATACGAAAACAAAATAATGCAATAGATTAATACTCAAATAATAAACCCAACACTTCGATTACGAGCAATAGAGTTGATAATAAAAATACCACTTTTTTTTACATCCGTTTCCGACATGTTGGCTGGGTCAGTTTTTTATTCATGCCATATATTTCCTACTACCGGCTGGCTAGAACTTAAGACATAGGACAGGCACAGCATCCAGTCCCCGGCCGTTAATTCATCCCCGTGAAAGGGTAAGCCCACATTTCACCAATGATAAATTTTTCAGCCATGTCGGGAATCGAAACTGAGACCTTTAGCTCAGTAGAAAGACACGCTAACGACTGAGCTAAGGTGTCGGATTATAAAATTACCACGATACAAAAACATAACATAGGACACTGTCTTGAACATGAAGTAGATATTCAACCTGCTTCGGTGGCCGCACGATCTAAGGCGTCACTCTCGTGTTAGGCTAGACTGCCGATGACAGGGAATTCTGGGTTCGAATCTTGGTCGGGTGTTCTGAGGGTGGGTTTTCCTAAATAGTTTTCGACTCTTCCTCCACGCTAAACCGGTACACTTCCTCTAAATTTAACCCTCCTCATCAATAACTCACTAGTGTAATTAGTACATATGCGAATAACCTGAACAGTTAGCAAGGTGCGGTACTCAAAAAACCAGGTTACTTTCTAGAGGTAAAAAAGTTCATAATTTCAATACATTCCCTATGTTAGAAACTAAAAATGAATATATTAATAATCTCAGGCCTTGTTTCATTTGTGTGTACAATTTGAACCCGTCCTCGACCGTACCGTGTAGGTTACAATATTTCAGCACCAGGTGCCTAGCTCTCTGTATGCTGCTAGCACATTTCGTGAAAACCGCCACAAGGCAAACGCGCCACTGTGGTTTCCAAAAGAAGACGGAATTTCATTATTATTATTATTATTATTACCATACCAACAGTTCTCACCGCCCAAATTCCTCCCCCTTTCTCCTTTTGCCAATCCCTTTGGTCCATTTTACTTGATAACATCTGGGGCCAGCTAAGGTACCGTGCAATAGGCCTATTAAAGCCAATTTGGAGAAGACGTTTGATCTTTTTAATCACTGATTAAATCTGAATTCAGATAATCCCGAAACTTGCATGAACTTTATTTTGTTACCTTGAATACATTTGCCTAGCACAACTACAGTCCAATTTTCAAAGGAACGTGCCTTTTAGAAAATACAAACATATTTTTTCCAGCCAAGATTGATAAATATTAGTGTTATTTTTTTATATTTGATCTCTCTAAGTGGCATCTGCAGATAACATGAATTGACGTATGAATACGTGAAGGTTGATCTAGTAGCTTTTCTGTCAGGTAAGGTCCCTCCTATTAAAATACGACAGTATTAAAATTAATATATTAGTAAATAAATAAAATCGTTTTAGAGCCATAATGTAATGTTAGCTCCAAACCAGGATCATATTTACATGAGGTAGGTTTATTATCAAATGAATTCATCATTAGGTATGATTAGTTAGTGGACCTATTAAAACGTGTATTTAACAGAATTTTTTATAAACATGTATTTAATAGAACGTTACATTGATTAACAGTAGCCTATTTAATATTATACATTAATATTATAGTTATTTGTAGAAATAATATCCTTTATTTGAAAATCTAACTTATTTTCATTCTAAAAAATTTGTTTAAATTAGGCCTATACTTATTACTAATAATAACTTAATAATAATAACCCGTGGTGGTTAACACGCAGTCTAAATTTCAAAGTTAAGTTCGCTGATGACACGAAGGTCGGGGTTTGGATCAAGGCACTAAAGATTTTTTTCTACTTCAGCATTTTTTCAATTTTTCCTCCAAGCAGAAACGACTTCCGCTAAATTAAACCCTTTTTTTCACCCAAAACACACTAGCATAAAGGTGAGATGAAACACGCCACGCCAGTGCCGGACGATTGATACATGATCCACTTTATGTCACATTTTACGAACAAGTTGGTTCATTTAATTCGCTGGATATTTGCTTGGACTTATCAAAATACATTCTTCAGGTCCCACACACGTCCTTAAGTTTGTCTCTCGTTTTAAAATCCAGGTTCAATTTTTCTTAATAATAAATTAAATGTTTCTTTACTCATTCTGTAAAACGATTGACATTTTTCTGGATTCATATTTAACTATTTACAAACATTGAAAGCATCACTTTTTTTTTTTTTTACATTTTCTTGCCAAAAAAGGATAAACCCAGAACCCATAGTTTACCGCGATCATAATTATTGTATCTAATAACTAATACGTAATAAAAATGAATCAATTCAATAGGTCCAAAGAATCTTAATCATCAGAGAAAAACATTATTACTAAATGAATTGCTGCTAAATCATTCCAGTGTGCTTTAAGTCACACGCGAGGAACGTCACATATATGTCACTGCCATATTTCACAACATTTTGGCGGGCGCTCTGATTTATGTGTATAGCCTGAACGGTTAATAAGACCAGGCATTAAAAAAAAAGTTTATACCTCTCGTTATCGAAACAAGGTTGAATGGATTTTAAAAATAAATTATGTATCGGGCGAGCTTAAGGTGGGAGTGTAAGATTTTGGTCAAAATAGATCAAATATTTCTCCAGTAGAAACAGAGAGCTTAATTTTCTTTACAAGGTTATCTCAAAATTTGTCGAATATCTGCTAAGGGTGTCCTGGAATTGAATGACAACTTTTTCTATTCATTTAAAAGGTTTCTTTTCTAATGCCACTATGTTCATGACAGATATTCAACAACTGTTTATATCACCATGTGAGGAAAATTAAACTATTGAGGAAAATTAAACTATCATTCTACTGGAGAAGTATTTAATTTATTTTGGACAATGAAAGTTTTGCTTTAAAAACTGCATAACTCGCTTTTTTCTCACTTCCCCTTCCACTTCACCTTAATAAAATTACAAGAGATCAAATAAGTAAATTTCTACTAAACATGTTATTGCATATATACTGTATATTGTATATTGTATATATATATATAAACATATTTAGTAGAAATTTACTTATTTGATCTCCTGTAATTTTATTGCGAATAAATAGTTGTGCTGGGTTAGGCTGTTGGCTTACCACGATTGCACTAACGGGGTAAGGATGAGGAAAGTAGAGTTTAGAGAAAGTCTACCTGTATTTGCGTGGTGGGAGAGCGGAAATTGGTCTAGGGAAAAAATACACCCTCAGTACACCCGTCCGGGATTAGAACACCAATCTCCTCATCACCGGCAATCCAGTCTGACACAACAGTGACGCATTGAACCACTAGACCACCAATGTGAGTCTTACGTTAGTTAATACAGTACATCTGTTTTCTAAAATCATTTTTAGAGTTTTTTAAAAAAAATTTAAATTATACATTTTTTCAAGTACCAATTTTGAAAATCATTGTCTTATACCAATAGTAACTAAAGTTACTAGTGGTTTTTAAAATGTGTAAGTTGAACTTCAAAGAAACACATTGTCTTCTAGTTGAAAACAAAAACAAATTGAAATGTAAATCTTATATAAATACTAAAATAAGGTTTTGATTATGCGTTCTTTTAAAATTCTTAACAAGTTAAAAACATGTTGTTAGAACGCATTGTTTATATTTCCTCTTCGTTCTACGCCGTAAAGACCATAACTACCTATTTTGAATTAGTCTTCCCCACCCCCTCACTCCCCCCAGCCATATCACCCCCCTTACCTCCTTGGCTGGGTCCGGAAGTTTGAAAGTGAAATGGTAATAAGGCGTTACTGTTAAAAAGTTCGACTCGACAGTTGGATGACATCGGTAATAGCGCGCAGGATATGAAGATGTCTTCTTCTGATATCAAAAACCCCCACCGAATTATACGCCCGGTTATAATGTCAAGAGAATGTAAAGAAACAAGTCCGACAACTAAAAAATGTTAGGACTATTCAGTATTCAGTATGTTTGTGTAAGGTATGTTTTTAATGGGTCATTTCCTTACTCACTGTATTTGGTTACGTCTGAATAATTGTCACACGCTTTGTAAAGTATTATGATCAAATTATTCCTTTTTTGAATAAAAAAGGAAACAAAAAAATTATGCAAGTATTTATTTTTGTGCAGGGGATATTTTAAAGAGACATTTCAACATTTTGTAGATGCCGGCGTTTGATAAAAACAGCTTATTTATTTGTAAGATGATATTTTGTAACGATACGTTTTCAACTGTAATTGGACAGGTGTTGTTATTTAGTTTGGATGTAGTCTACGTTAGGCCTTGTTTTGTTTTTATCATAGGTGTAGCGTTAATCCTGAGTGAAGAATTATTATTTTTTCTAAATAAACGGTAAATGAATGTAAATATAGGTATTTGAAAATAATTAAATATTGATTATCTTCCCCCCCCCCCCCCCCTTTAAGTTTAGCTAGTTTGAACGTTAAAAAAAACTCCATGACATGAGCCCACAAGCGAGCTATACCAACCATGCGGCCACTGCCGTTAGCGATTATAGTGCCAACATTTGCAGATAGAGGGTGTCATGCGGTCAGCACAACGAACCCACTAGCCCTTGATCTCAGTTTTCTAGACCAGAGCTGCTGCTTATTTATTTAAGTTGCTTCTCATTTTTGTCCTCGCAATTTTGACCTCATTCCAAACCCACTGCTTCACAGAAAATTTCTGGAATTTCCGGGGATTGAACACAGAACCTCTGGATCTGTGGCCAGTAACTCTGAACACTAGATCACATAAAAAAATTGCTTTCTTTGAGACAAGCCTACGGTTTTATTTTTTATCGTTTTAAATATGTGCTATTTATTTTTTATTCAAATACGAATTTAGCAATTTCATTCTAGCTTTCTCTCTCTATCTCTCTCTCTCTCTTTAGTCCTAATCTGGAGATATTTTTTATGTGTGTGAAGTTTTAAAAGTATTTAACTACCCAGAATACTTTGGTTTAATTTTTAACTAATTATTTATTTATTTAAAAGTGTCTAAGATTGGATTTAGGTACGCAAATGTAAAAAGGTTTGAAACCCCTAACTTTAAATGAGAGTATATTTTTTTGGTCAAATAAAATCAAATAATTTTCCAACAGAAACATAGAATTTATAGTTTTCTTCACATGGTGACCTCAACAGTTCTTGAATATCTGTCAAGGATGTCCTGGATTTTATTGACAACATTTTTTCTTCATTTAAAAAATTTCTGATCTAATGCTGCTATGCTCATGACAGGTATTCAACAACTGTTGATATCACCATGTAAAGAAAATTAACTAAGCCCCATGTTTCTACTGTAGCATTATTTGATTTTTTTTGACCAAAAAAAGTTTTTATAAAAACTGTAAAAAAACACTGCCCTTAACTTGAGTTCCCAACTCTACCACCTTAAGATTATAGTCTTGAGTGCAGTTGCCATAGTAAGGTGTTGTATTTTATTGCAAAAGCTACATATTTCTCAGTTTGAAAAACAAACTAGAACGTTAATGGCCACCAGAACGTAGCCTAAGCTTACTATTCAACCGTATTCTGAGACACTTCTAGCTAATCCCTAACCTGACACCAAACTTTTCTTCAAATGCATTCCATACCTTGGTGGCTATATCAAATAATTTGTTTTCATGATATGCGTCTTAACACCCAATCGATCTATCTTCATATTTAGATTACATTTTACCATCCTCATCCCTACCCGTTTAGAAAAGGTGTACCTGCATTTTAGGGAAAAAAGAGTCAGAAAAATAGCTCCTTTGTACCCCACCTTATTGGTTGAGTGGTCTAAGACGTTACTCTTGCAGTAGACTAAAATTCCGATGAGGGAGATATTAGGGTGTGAATTATTCTCAGGTGTACTAAGATTGGTTTTTCTTAAATGGTTTCCCACTCTCCCTCCAAAAAATTTCAAGTACACTCCGTCTGAATTAAACCGTCCTCATGTCTAACACAATGGTAGTTAGTGTATGTTTGTATTACCCGACCGCAATGACAAAAAAAAAATCCTTAGTATTGCCAAATTGGAATTAGGGCCTCAACCTTCCCGTCACCAGAAATCATACTAAATTATCTTGATATATAAACCCCGTGCCCACCGGTGTAAGCTATAGCTAATAATACGAGTAAATAAAGCTTTTCTTGTAAGATATTTCGTCATTGCATAAAAATTAATTTCAGGTTAATTTAGGCCCCGTGCACACGGGCGACTTGCGTATTTTTTATCGTCTCGGGTTGTAAAGCCAGGTTGACGCCGCGTCCCAGCTTTAAATCGATTTTAATAAGGAGTTCACACGGGATGCCAGGTCCAGCCCACTTCAGTGGTCGCATGGCCTAAGGCGCTACTATTTCAATGACTAGACTGCCGATGATGAGTAGATCAAGGTTCGAATCTCGGTCAAGTGTACTGAGGGAGGTTTTTCTAAAATGGTTTTTCACTCTCCTTCCACGCAAATTCAGGTACAATTTGGGTATAATCTTCCTCATCCCTAAAACTAATAGCGTAATTATTAAATAAGCGTATAACCCGAACGAGTAGTAAGATGTGGTGCTATATAAAAAAAAAGTTGGTGTCAGTGCGCGTCAAAATAAGGGACGAGAGCTTGGGACGTGGTGGTGACGTCGCCACCCAGCGTACTGTCAGTACCTGTGAATACATAGAGCAATGCACACGTACTACGCGCATCACTGTGCTGCATGTGTGAAGTTTGTGCGTGGACTTTTATCAGTCGACAGTGAGAAATGGAGCATGAAATAATTGATCCAGAACTTTTCATTAATAAAGTGCAATTTTTAGAAGTATTGCACTGCTAAAGGCATGCACCCAATACTTTCGGCTCTTTATTATTAAAAAAAAAGTTCAAAGAGAAGATAATACAAACCTTATTTTTTGCCCTCCCGGTGTGTGTTTATCACGACCATGGCTTCAAACTGACTGGAAAGGGCCAAGAATCCAAAATAGACGCGAGTAGCCACGGGTGTGATGACGTGGCGTCAACTTGACGTCACAAGACGGGACTGCAAAAACTACGCGCGTTGCTCGTATGCGCCGGTCCTTATGGCATTTGCACTAGCACTCGCGTGGAGGAAGTATGGAAATCCATAGTTGAAACACATATTTAAAACACAGTTTCAATTCTCGTTTGGGAAGTAAAGGAAGTTTAAACAAGGCTATAGCACAAATTATTCAAATTAATTTAAATCAGGAGGTTCCAGATTCAAATATATAAATGCGTAATAAAACAACAACACAGTATTTATCATTTTAACGTAATAGCAAAGATATTGTTTTGAAAAACTTTGTAACCAAAAGAATGTCCTATATTTAATAGTGCCGATATATTCTTAAAACTTTTATTTGTAGAAACCACTACAATGAGTGTAATTAAATGTAACTATATAAGTTTATTCTCGACACACATAATTTATACAACTTTATATGGTACTATACAAATATATTTTTATTTTAAAATATATAATTTTAGGAAGAGGAACAGCACTATGTGTATTTTGCTCGTTTGGGCTTTCCGCAACAAATTCTCTAAGCTATGGACACAGGGAGAGAAAACAAAGCTTTTCGACTGAAAGGAACCGATACTGTTTGTAAAAAAAAAGCTCACTTAATGCACTCAGGATTTAAACCTAGGCCTACCAAGTAGAGTGTCTAGTATGCTGGCAGTGATCAGGCTATTTCAATCTAAAATACTTTGACATTTCAAAACTTCTTGCGAAATGGACAACTAATACTGAACCTCACTTTTGGTAAACCAATAGAGTTGAATAAATACCAAAACGGTTGATATGAGAAATACCATAAACATTTATCTTTATCAAGTTTCGTTTCACGATGTTAAAAGCACAATGTAGTAAGGGTAGGGGGGATTTGTCTTCTACTAACGAGACTTAAAATTATTATGGTCAAATTTTATGGGTGCAAGTTTATCCATCAATAACACCCCGATAGAAGAAAAAAACGCTGGGTTTGGAGGTGGAGAAGGGAAAGAACGCATGAATGAGAAACTATTTTGTTAATAAATCTCGACGTGACCACATGTGTGGACCACATCCACGCCCTCCCAGAGTTTGATGAATGACAAAACAACTCTTAGGTTCTTCCTCGGTAGAGACGGAGAAAATATCACCAGATGATCCTCAGGGTGTGTGTGTGTGTGTGTCTGTGTGTGTGTACCTCCGGTACCTCTCACTAAGAAAAGTCTTCCATCTAACGACGAGACGTCGTATCACAAAGGGGAGTGGTAGGGAACAAGAGGGAGTGGCGGGGTGAAGGTGATCTTGACGTCGCACACCCCAAAGAGGATTGGATGTCTTAGGGATAACTTCTGATTGGTCAGTGGACCAGAAGTAGACCTCTCCTGGTTGAGGATTGGTTTGGAGCGAGGGTAAGTTTTTCAAGAAATATTCAAACCTTTGAAGGTGAATTGAAAAATAAAATAAAACAAGATCAGAATGAAATGTATAAGAAAGATGATGAGAAAAGGGGGAGGACAAAGAAGAAGTTACATAGTCGAGGAAAGATAGAGAAACCCTGATTTATTTCTCTCTCTCTTACAACCTTGAGAAATAGTTTTCACCTGAAGATCAGACAGTGATCAGGCCATAAAAGAGGATGTCACGTAGACATCTAGAGACAACGTCAAACACTCCCTTTTGTTTTCTACTCCTATATAACCCAATAAAAATGAGGGACACCGTCGTATGTTCCTTTACATACCTGAAAACTCGAAAAAAAAAACGGTTTCTTTCTAACACACACACACACACACACCTTTTTTTTTGTATTGAAGGAAAGAAATAAAAAGTTTTTTCCCCCATCAGCGTTACAATAAAACGTGTAATTAAACAAACCTGCGATTGTGTAGGCAGATTATAGAGCCGGGCGGCGCCTAGCAAAGACTTGTGAAAGGGTGGAGTGAGAAGTTTAAAAAAACAAACAAAAAAATTGTTAGGGAGTGATGAGGGAGGAAAAAAAGTGTGTAGTGTGGCGGAGAGAGGAGTGTGTATGGGTGTGAATCAAAGGATCATGCATCTGGGGGACGGTCCAAGTTCGGATCTAGAGGATGCGGTAAGGACGAGTCGTCTTCGGCAGCGTCACAGAAAATAAAGGCAGAAATGATTTTTTTTCTTATTTTTAACGGATCAGTGAGCTGATTAGATAGATGTGCCGTCTGATTGGAAATGAAAACATGCTTTCAAAAACGAGGCGGAGACCATGTCTCCCAAGCAAGATACGGTGGTTCACTGTGGGGAATATCCCCTCTAAGCCAACCTAGACCAGGAATTTCGGACGAGATTCAATTCAAAGTAAGCTACTTTATTTTTTTTCTGATTCATGTACTAATATTTTTTCATTGATAGGTTACAATATTTTGTATGCAAAGGGTTTTATTGTTATCAGCCGCATTGGTGTATTCGCGGTCTGAGGTGTTTGCCTCAAGTAGGACTTAGCTGCAGTTGACGGGATGATCAGGCTCATTTGGAGTGATTTTCGCTAGTTTTTTTTTAGCACCGTGGTTTACTACCCATTCCGCTTATAGCTTATGTACTAAATACGCTAGTTGTTTTATGAATTAGGAAGGACCCGCTTCGGTGGCCACGTGGTCTAAGGAGCTACTCTTGCAGTAGACTAGAATGCCAATGATGGGGAGACCAAGGTTCGAATCTCGGTCAGGTGTACTGAGGGTGGTTTTTCCAAAATGGTTTCCTACTTTCCCTCCACGCAAATGCAAGTGCACTTCCTTCATATATAAAATTCTTAGTATCTAAAGCCATTAGCGTAGTTATTATATAAGAGTATAGTCCAAATGGGTAGTAAAACACGGTGCTAAAAAAAGATAATTATATTTAGAGGAAGTGTATGCGCGTTTGCGTGGAGGAAGAGTGGGAAACAATTTTGTAAAAACCACCCTCAGTACACCCGACCGAGATTCAAACCTCGATCTCCCTGTCATCGGCTGTCTAGTCTAGTAGCGCGTTAGACCACGTGGCCACCGAAACGAGTTTCTCTCGACTTTTCTCCCAACTAGTGCAGGTACATATCTTTTAATAGCTTATAGCTATGGCAGTTCCATTTTAAATGTTTTATTTTTCACAGTACAGTTTTTAAAATCTCTATGAATAATTTTAAATGTGATTCTATTTACGCTTATCCAAACCCAGAGAAAACAAAATTTATGTTGTGTCAATTTGTATTAACCACGAGATAATCGATTATTAGATACCCACACCAGTGGACACAATGTCTAATTTCACAAACCCACAATAAAATGGATTGTATTTGGTGATCAAGTTTTCCAGGTTCACTGGAAGGGAAGGGGTTTTCTACACATGGTATACAACTGAGGATTTTACCTCTCCTCTCCACGCTAATGTAGATACATTTTCTCAATACCTAAGATTAGAGATTCCCAAACTTTATAGACCGAAAGAGCCCTTACACCATAAATAATAGCCTACATTCTAGAACCTTCATACAAAAGTTTATATTAATATTATGATCAATCAATAACGATAGTCACTTGCTTCGGTGACCGCATGGTCTAAGGTGTCATTATCAGAATAGATTGTATTGTCAATGACGGGGAGATCGTGTTTTGTAATAATAATAATAATAATTCAGCACCGCGTCTTACTACCCGTTCGGGTTATACGCTTAAGTACTAATTACACTAATGGTTTTCGAACCTCGATCTCCCCGTCCTCAGTGGTCTGGCTCAACACGACTGGCGCGTTAGCCAACTACGCCATCGAGGCGGGTCAAAAAGTGACATCGTGTTTTGATTCCAGTCGGTTGTACTGAGGGGGGTTTTTATCTAAAAATGGTTTCCCACTCTCTCTCCAAGCAAATTTGGGTACACCTCTAATTTTAAACTTCCACATCCCTAACCCATTAGCTTAACTAGTACATAGGCGTAAAATCCGAACGGGTAGTAAGACGCGGCGCTAGGAGGAAAAAAATCAACAGTGGAATTTTACAAGTATAAAACAAACGGGAAACATCGCATGTTTTATGTCCTTTATCCAGATTTGAAAAAAAAAAAATTGGCCATCCTAATTAATGATGCTATTTTATCGTGTAAAAAACAAATGAAGAATATTCTACAATTGCCTCACGAAGCATGAGATAACTGTGGCGCAGTCTCGTTTGAAAAACGCTAACCAAGTAAAGGCTTTCTCCCAGTAAGTTCTGAATCATTTTAACATTTTATTTTATTGTAAGGGAAACATTTGTACTCTATTTTTTAATAATTTTTTTTATGAAATCAATGTCAAAGAGGCAGGCGTCCTAAGTTGGTTGAGGCATGTTGAGCGGATGAGTGTGGATCGAGCGACGAAACAAATATAATATGATGTAAGAAAATGTGGATCAAAGGAAGGGGTAGACCATTTAAGTCGTGGTTAAATGTTGAAGATGAATGTGTGAAAAAGAGAAACATCAAGAGTTTTAGAAATAAAAGAGCATATACGACTGACTCGGTGTATGGATGGATGTTGTTGAAGCGAAGGGAGTATGCAAGGATAGGGAAGTGTGGGGAAAGTTAGTGATGATGGATTAAGAACAGAGTTGTTTCTAGATACATCCACAGTTTCTTGCCTACCCCGTAAGGGAACGGCATGATTAATTATGTATGTATGTATGTATGTATGTAAGTATGTATGTAAGTATGTATGTAAGTATATATATAAGTATGTATGTATGTATGTATGTAAGTATGTATGTATGTATGCATGTATTAGATCATGTCCCACAAAATGTTTATTTTACAACATTTTTTACCAAGAGACTATAAATAATTAGGTATCTTACAGAAAATTAAAATGCTAAGAATAGTTTAAAACTAGCTTGAATACCCTTAAGTGTATTTATTGTTCACTGGATATCACTGCCTGTACAGGATACCTGCATAATAATTATACTGTATACACTAATAGAAGGGAATTCGGAGGAATTGTACCACCATTTGCTTGGGGTATAACCACTGTCAGTATAGGCCCTATCATTCTGGGATTATATTTATTTATTATTTGTAAAACCACGTCTTACTACCTCTTCAGGTTATACTCATATGTAGCCTACTAATCACGCTAATGAGTTAATGATGAGGAAGTTTGATATAGAGGAAGTGTACCCACGTTTGTGTGGAGGGGGAGGAGAAAACCATTTAGGGAAAACCAACCTCAGTACACCTGACTGGGATCCGAACCCCGATCTCCCTGTCACCGGCAGTCTAGACTAAAACGAGTGATGCCTTAGACCATGCGACCACCGAATCAGATCTGGGATTCAAGCCCCAACCTCTCTGTCACCAGAAAACTAGTCTGAACAAGGACAATGCGTGCCCATCGATAAAGGAACCTTTAATTCCTCAGTAGCCTTGTTGATAAATATGCTTATTAGAACATACAGTATTGTAAATGGTAGAAAGAAGATTTTAGAGAATACAACTATAGTTTGATGACAGTGAGATGTTTAAAGGTACAGTTGATATCCGTAACTATAATCATTCATCCCCCAAAATTCGATTTTCATAAATACTTAATTATATAGCGTTACTCACCTCGGTGGCGTAGTTAGCTAACGCACTAACTTCGTGTTGAGCTAGACTGCCGAGAACGGGAATATCAAGGTTCGAATCTTGCTTGGGTAATCTGGGGGTGTTTTTCCCTAAATGGCTTTGCACTCTCCCTCCACGCAAGTGCAGGTTCACTTCCTCTATACTCAGCCTTCCCAATTCCTAGCCCATTAGCGTGGTTAGTACTTTAAGCGTATAGCCCAAACGGGTAGTAAGACGCGGTGCTAAGTATTATTAATTGTATAGCTTTGCTTTCTTCAATCTCTAATCGCTCGGATTGCACAATGTATTCGTACTATTGGTGGCATAAAGCCACAAGCGAGTCTCCGGTGGCTGTGATATCACTTATACATCTTATTAGCCAATGATATTCACATGTCCATCACAAGACTCTGACTTAAGGTTGGGTGATAGTGAGCGCGAATTTAGTGCGTTAATTTTGCAGTTTTTATACCATAAACATTTTTTGAACAAAATAAATCAAATTTTTATTCTATAGACTCATAGAGTTTAGCTTTCTGCACATGCTAATATCAACAGTTTTTGAATATCTGTCATGAGTATAGCGGCATTTGGTGACAAACTTTTTAAATTAAGAGAAAAAATTGTCAAACTACACTTATGTGTTTGGGATTAGGAGGGCTTAATTTATAGTAAGCGCACCCGCATTTGAGTGGAGGGAGAATGGAATACCATTTAGGAAAAACCACCCTCAGTGCACCCGAACGGGATAAAACTCCGATCTCCCAGTCTTCAGTAGTCTAGTCCAACACGAGGTTAGCACAATAGACTACGCTGCCACCGAAGTGGGTGATTACTACTTACTAAGCTATATACATTTTTATGTATTTATTTCTGTCAAAATATTACTTACTTAGCTAGGCCTACTAATGACTAATTTATGTTTTAAACAAATCTAATTTATTGTGATGACAATATTTTTCCTTATTTAAATAATATCCTTAATATTGAGCTTTAACAGTTAATTTTTTTAAGAAAAAATGATTATGTTGAAACGTTAGAAACAAAAATATTTGTTTGATGTTGGGGCCTCGAATTTTTTTCCGGTACCTGGGCCTTCACAGATATAAATATGGTCCTGATTATATACAGGGTATTTCGCTCACTCTTAACCCCTGAGTTTCCCTTATAACTTTCAAACTAATGGACGTGATTGGTGTATGAGAAGCCCTCAGGGGCCAATAGAGAGTGAAACATCCTGTATAATATAAATTATATCAAAGGTGACAGCTGCGGGTCATATGAATTGACGTATGAATACGTGAAAGTTGATCAAGTAAGTTTTGTATTATATTTGTCTCCCAGCTTAGCTCATTTGGTAGCGTGTCTGCCTACTGCGCTAGGGGTCCTGAACTCGAATCTCACTATGGCCGAAAAATGTATTATTGTTGAAATGTGGGTCTACCCTTTCACAGTGGATTAATTTATTTCGTAAGAAAGTTAAAGTTAGTGTTTTTGAAGTTTTTTTTTATAGAAACACAGTTTTTGACCAAAACGAATCAACCATTGCTCCAGTAAAAATCTAAAGTTTAACTTTCCTCACCTATTAATATCAACAGTTGTTGAATATCTGTCATGAGCGTAGCGGCGTTATATGATAAAAAAAATGTAAAATGAAGAGAAAAAGTTGCCATTAAATTCCAGGACACCCTTGACAGAAATCAAACAACTGTGGATATCCCCATGTAAAGAAAATTAAACTCTTATGTTCTACTGGAGCAATATTTAATTTATTTTGACCAAAATAAATTGTTTTGAAATAAAACCAGCAAAAAATACTGACTACTTAAATACCTAAAATAAATAAACAGCTTTTATTGTTAGTTATTAGATAAGAGCCTTCCTCTGAAAATAGGACTATATGTTTCTCTCCCTCTTGTTTGATCGACACTCTTCGTTCCGAGTACAGTTAGTCACTCGATGTCGGAGAAATGACGTGTAACGAGAAGTGATTGTCCCGACAGACGTGAAGAGATTATGCATCGGAGAAAGGAAATAACGGAACTGAGAGGGAAAATACGCACTTAACAATCTCTTTCCTGTCTGTCTGTCTGTGTAAGATGTATATACACACCGTTACTATTGTGCTACAACCGAGATATTAAGAGTTTGTCTCCTCCAAAGTTCAGATAACATCAGCACCAAAAAACAGATACAACGTTCATATACAACGTGGCGGTAATTTAAATAATAATCCATAACCTGATTAGTAAAAATGTATATAATAATTGAACGACTATGGGACTAATAAAATAATATCCACTTAGGTGGCCACATGGTCTAAGACACCACTCTCCCAATATATTGGAATACTTATAGCTGGGAGATCGGAGTTCGATCCCTGTTGGTTGTATTGGGATTTTTTCTTAAATGATTTTTACTCTCCCTCCACGCAAATTAGGATACCCTTCCTCAAAATTCAGCCTTCCTAATCCCTTAGAGTAAATAGTACACAGGTGTCTAATCCAAACGGGTAGTGAGTCGCAGTGCCAACAAAAAATTACCTTATATTTATTCGTTAATTTGAAAAATGACACCTGGAAGTAGGAATCGAACCCGAGATCCTTGATTGAGCACACTAATGCTCTACCACTGAGCTATCCAGGGAACTTCCTTTGCTCAGGCTCAATCTATACTCATATTTTAAGGCAGAGTCTGTGATGGACGTGTGGAAATCATCGGCTACTAAGAGCTATCTTCGATACCAACGCCACTGCTGAATGGGAAG
>CABFWB010001020.1:131728-169036 GCA_902151455.1 Timema bartmani | reverse complement strand
TAATCTAAGAATTCAAAAGTTTCCGTTTCCTTTTTTTTTTTTTTTCGTGTTTATTCACTTCTCGCAGTAAAGTCATGGCCCTCTGCACCTGTTTAGAGTCTTCTTCACATTCTTTGTTTGTTCAATAATGTCTGTTACGGTCAAGGGTTTCAAAAGCCTAGCATTCAACACCAGTGCTTTTTGTTTAAAAATTAACATTTATGGTAAACTTTCCTTAATCTCACAGCATTTTTAAAAAAAATAATGAGCTTTAAAACAGTATTTTAACGAAGATTGAAATGATCCTTTAAAAAAGTTTCCCAAATTTTCGCTAGTCACGTATCGTTTTAGGGGCTGTGGCCTAACGAACGTATTCTTCCCAGTTCTTCATAAAAATAAATGGTAAGGTGCAACGCATATAATTTCTCGCTCCGTTATCTGGATAATCACTATAGCTAGTAGTATATGTGAAATTAAATAATATACATTTCTATGAGTGGTGTCCGTAGAAATTTTTACGGGGAGAGGAGAGGCAAATATATTTCTCCACCCCCGAACCCCCACACGCACCTAGAAAACCTTCTGTGGGCACTGGTATTATATTGCCACTGTAAAGATAGTAAAAAATATAGAAATTGAAAAGAGCATGGTTTTGTTACATCCTGAACGCAGCTAGTAAACTTATAATCATAAAATGTCATACATTTTATAATAAAATAAATTTTTGGTTCTATCCATGACTTTATAAATAATTTGGTAAGTATCATAAATACGACCTTAAATTTGGGAATTTGATGATATTATTTAATAATCCCATTACTTAATCATTATTACATATTATATAATGGTTCAGTAAGTACTTATTTTAGGAAGGAAACCCCAGGAGGGTAAATATATGGAGAAATGGTTAGTATTTCAGTGAGATAAAATACATTTTTGAAATGATTTAATTACTTACAATATTATAAATTAAGCTCAACCCTCAGTATTACATAGAAACACTGCCTACTTAAATAGAAACTTAATGCATATACGGTCATTACCAAATTGATTTATAGTTGTTTCTAGAAAAGCAGCTTTATTTGAAGAAAAAAATTGCCTGGCAAGCTAGAAGATTAAAAAATGTAAACAATATTTTCTTGAAAAGAAAACAGTAAACGTTTTAACTTAAATTAGAAATTTCAGGAGGGGAGGCATGCCCCCCCTTCCTTGCCCGTTACTGCGGGGGTCAATGATTGCTATAGAAACATAAACATCACATTTCAGCAAAGAGCATAAGTGAGACATATTATTTGTGCATTTTCATCTCCCCATTTCCCAAATCTCCATTTAAAAATATATCTTTCACATAACTTGGACAAGATTGATTAAAAAAAAATTAAAGCGTTTTTTCTATAATATACTACAATTTTGCAATGATAAATTGTGTTATTTCCTATCTCAAAGAGTTACGGATGTATGATCAAAAATGAAAATTTACGTTTAAGTAAGGTGCCCTAAAGTCATTTTCATGGTGAAATTATATGCGCCATTTTATTTGTGATGTTAAAGATACAAATTTTAATCAAAATCATTGAAGCCGATTTTGAGAAAATTGATATTTTTCCTTTCGCCCATAAGTAAACCTCCTTTAATTTTAGGGTTAAACCTGTCAAACTTTAAGAAAATCCTAGATGGGCCTACCAAGTTTTAGCCTGACCGTAAAGTTATTTACGCTCTGGTCTCACTATCAGGCAGACAGACAGCATTACAAAAAAAACTTTTTAGGGATTCAGTGGGCTCATGCAACGTCAACATCCAATCAAATCTTAAGCTCAATTTTTTTTTCGATCATAATTTCTTTATTTGAAGGGTCGTGATGAAGTAATTAAAAAAGAAACATATAATATCTTGTATAGTATAAACGGCCGTTCTAAATTTTAACAAAGCGTAAGCTAAACAAAGCCTTGACAAATGAAAGGAATAGCTTATTAAGGATGCTTCCTACCTGTCACGTAGCGGCGAGTCATCAAAGAATTTTCCATGCTTATGTATTTTCTCTCTATTTGAAGGGTTTTAAAAATATAGCATTGAAAAAACTCATAAATCCTTAAATAAAAAAGTCTTACACTATCCCCAAATACTTCATTCTATCTTAAAGTAGTTTATGTGTAATTGTGTTTTTAAATCGATCGTCTACAACTAAGGATATTTGGTTTGATCACAAAAATGACCTGTAGGTATCTTTCTGCCAGAATGTGGATTAAGTAAGCCCGTGGAAGCATGTGTATATCTAGACGAGGAAACAAGAAACATATCAGATTTATGCGAGTCAATGCTGTATAGACGCAAATAAAGAGTGTGTATACTCGTCAGCAGAGGAGGGAAAGTCTTATCAGCAGGTAAACAATAGGTCTCAAAAAGTGAATTGTTAACTTTCTTCCCTCGCTTTCTATTTTGTACATTGGCGTCTAAGTGTGATAGTGCTCAGCGTGCTTAAGTGTGTCAAGATAAGATGTAACCAACTTCGTGAAATAGCTTCGAAATAATCAATAACGCAAAGTCGTTAAAGCCTGTGGCATTAGGTAAACTTTTGCGTTTATCTCGTTTATCAAACTTTATCTCAAAATAAATGATGATGAATAAAACTCGGTATTAAATCACATACCCCTTGAAATCCATCATATACCCCTGGGGTACGTGTATCAGTCTTATGAACATAATTCCAGAGCAGGCCTGGGCAAGTTTTTTGACTGAAGGGCCAAATTTAGTATTCAAATATAATAATGGGCCACCCAATAAAAAACGATATTTCGGTAGACAAAATATATTATATAAAAAATGATTGAGAAAACTAAAAATTAGACAGTACAATAAAATTAAGATGTAATTTTCCAATAAAACACAACTTAATGAAATGAATGCAATTTTTTCATATTTTTCAGCATTTCTATAATGTCAGATATAAATTTAGTAAGTTAGATGAGATTCTTAAAACTGCAGGTAAATGTTCATAGGAAATTCTTGATCACAAGGATTTTTTATAGATATTATTGAAAATACTTGTTGCAGGTCTATAGCTTAATCCAAAAATAACAAGCATTTTTCGGGCAAAATCTTGAATATTTACGAATTTGTCAGAATAAAGAGAAATGTAAAATGTGCATATTTCTTCGCAACTCTGTAATTTTCTTAAATTTGAATTATACTGCAAGTCTATAATCTCAAGCTTAAGTTCACTCGTTGATATGAGTTGAATAGGAATAGTATATACTTCCAATTGAATAGATAGAGAGCTATAATTGGTGGACCACGAAAAAACACGGGACTTGATGCATGACCTTAATTTTCTCAGAGTTGTTTGTTCAAGAAGATAATTTTTCCAATTTGATTTTAAATTAAAACGATTTGACTTAGTCACCAACTTTCTTTCTTGTCCAAGTGGCATGGCTTGTTAGTAAAGCCAGATATAGTTCAAACATTTTGTGTTTTTTTGTGGGAAGCCTACAACTCAGAATTTTCTTTTAAGAAGTACCTCAACCATTTTGACGTCAGAAACCCGGTCTTAATAGTAGTGTTCATCTTGGCTTCTTTATTAAAAATTTGTTAACTTTATGATAATCCTCAAAGTAAGTTATTTTATATTAGAGCAAAAACATTTATTGATATTATTATTATTAAATAGGCCTACTGACCATTTAAGCAAAACAAAACTTCCGTCTTCAATCTCCACATTTACCTAAAGATAATTCCAGACAATCATTCACACTACAATACGGACTCCACACCAATATTCCTGCTACTCTATATCTATATATATAAAAAAAAATTGGACACAACACTTTTAAAAATACTACTAAATAAATATCGTAATTTAAACTTTTTTATGATTATTACATTTCATCTTTATTCTACTTTCTATATGATAAAAAAATGTCTAGAAATTATATCTTTGGCTGAAAGAAAGGTGTAACCTTCCAATGGACCGCTTACTTCCCTTAGTAAATAAGAATGAAATTGCTATATAAATAATAATAATAAATTAATAGTTTTAAAATCTTTGGGATCATACTTGGCGTATAAGATATCATTTTAAAAAAATCAATTGAAGATCGGTGGGGTGAAAATCATTGGTAGAATGAATATTATTGTTCTTGTTTCTAACAGTTGGTGTGTCTTAAGAGGTATGTTATTATAATTAATTCAGGATTAGATAATTTTATATCTGTTGTCTGTAAATATATAGGAGAGTTAATCTATACATTTTATATGGTACAGTCAAATTAATAGTAGCTATCAGTTAAAAGAAGTTATTTTTAAATCTCTGTTGAGAAAATATTTTGTTTCAATCTGTGATTCATGATATCACCGGAGTTTTATCTAAAATCATCTCACTTGCAGAATATAGGCCTCCAAAACCATAATTTTACCGCTTGTTCTCTATGGGCGTGTAACGTGGTCTCTCACCTTACACGGAGAAAATAAAAATTAATGTGTTTGAAAACAATGTGCTTAGTTAGACGCTTGATCAAAAAAGGGATGAGCCTATTGTGGATTTGAGGAGGTTACCTAATGACGATTTACATACCCTTTACTAATCACAAGACATTGCTAGGATAGTAAAGTTTCTTAGATTACGGTGGGCAGGACATGCAACGTGAATGGTTATATGGTACAGTCAAATTAATAGTAGCTATCAGTTAAAAGAAGTTATTTTTAAATCTCTGTTGAGAAAATATTTTGTTTCAATCTGTGATTCATGATATCACCGGAGTTTTATCTAAAATCATCTCACTTGCAGAATATAGGCCTCCAAAACCATAATTTTACCGCTTGTTCTCTATGGGCGTGTAACGTGGTCTCTCACCTTACACGGAGAAAATAAAAATTAATGTGTTTGAAAACAATGTGCTTAGTTAGACGCTTGATCAAAAAAGGGATGAGCCTATTGTGGATTTGAGGAGGTTACCTAATGACGATTTACATACCCTTTACTAATCACAAGACATTGCTAGGATAGTAAAGTTTCTTAGATTACGGTGGGCAGGACATGCAACGTGAATGGAAGAATCTGGAATATTGTTCAGGGTCAATTCAATGGGAAGAGACCATTGGGAAGACCTAGACGCGGATGGGAGGATAACACTAGAATGGATCCAAAAGAGATAGGGTGTAATGAGGTGGACTGGATAAAACCAGCTCACGATTGGGAAAGGTAGCGTACTTTGTGAGTGCCACGATTAATTTTCGAGTTACTAATGCACTAGACTAAGTAAGTTTTAATACAAATGGGAGTAGATATATTCTAAACAGTCTTCCTCATACACACCCCATTAGTGTAAATATACAAAGACAGGTAATTAGAGACTGTGCAACCAAAAAGTTTGTAGACTTTGTTCAATTTTTTTGTCACATTAAATAAAACTTCATTTCAATTTCTTAAAGTATTGCAGATAAAAGGGCCGTCAGAAATATCTCACGGGCCGCATATGATCCGCGGGCCGTGAGTTTGCGAACTCTGCCTTAGACCTTAGACCATGCTACCACCGAAGCTTTCTATTTATTTATGATTAAAACCAAATTACGATATACTTTTGATAATCAATTCTAAAGAAACACCTCGTGTAACATAATAGACTAGAGCAAGCTGTCGGCGCTGTTTAGCATGAAGAGGTGACCACGACAGGGCAAATAAAGTAGAGGTAGATTCACACGAGAACGAAAGTGGATCGCACGCCAAGGACAACAAAGTTCGCGTGCCCCTCTTGTTTTGTTTTCAGTGCTAATTGGGCGGATGACTAATGATTCCGTCTGATTGGCTTGCCAGATATAAACAAAAACAAACACAGCAATGCACTCGTTAAACCTTCATAAAAACAATGATAAGAATAATGATGACAATAATCTAGTCAAATCGATTTTTCACTTTTACTTACTAAAGCTTTGTAGTTTAACTTTTTTTTTTCATTTGCACGCTTCACACAAAGGTCATTCATTAACAACTTAATCTAAGAAGTAGGGATTAGTAGGGTAGTTTAAGATTAATTATCTTGGAGATTTTCTTCTTTCTTCTTCATAGGCCTTTGGCCTGTTCCAGTCCAAGGTCTCTAAGGCCTGTCCTTCCATCTTCACTTCGGTCTTCCAGGTCTTCTCCTCCCTGAAGGTCTTTCGTCTTTTGCTCTTACATCCTGTCAATACGTTGGTTCCGTCCTCTCCTACGTGAAGCTAGCTATTCAGTGATGGGGTTGATTTGACAAGATTCTCTTATGTTATCATTTATTTCTATGTCTAGTAGCGATTTACGAGTATTAGTGATTTTTCTCAATACTTGCATTTCTGCAACCTCCGGCTGTTGTTGGGTACGTTTAGTTCCACTTCGATCGTGTTTCTGTGGCATATGCGAGTATTTGTCTAGCCACTGGCTTAAATATTATTGTTTTTTAATCTCCTTATAGATATTTGTTTTACAATATTGAGTAATTAAGACAGCCTGCGACTCTGTTACCTTTTGTTATTTGTTCTTTTATGTCTTGCCCTGTTAATCCTGAACTTGAAGATATAAGTTGAAAACACAGTGGTAGATCTCAGCACACCCGGCCAAGATTCAAACCTCAACCCCCAGAAATCCATTACCAGGTTGACGTCTTAAGGGTGCTGCCTAGTTAGCTTAGGTATTGCTTAACAGATGTGGCAGTCAGGTTAAATATTGACATAACCTCTAATAGTACAAGAGTTTGATGTTTAACTATTTTCTATTACCCTAGACAAATAAAATAAACTCGTAAACGTAGTTTTTATTATTACTATTATTATTTGAGGTATTTAACGCACACTTTCTGAACCGACTAAGTACATAAGAACACAACTTATAAACTAGCTTAAATTTGGAATAGACACAGCACCCATCTCCCCAACCGTTAGTTCAGCAAGTTGTGAAAGGGAAGTCCATATTTTACCATTGATACATTTTTTAACTATGCCGGAAAATGAACCCGGAACCCTAAGCTTAGTAAGCAGACACGCCTTCGACTGAGCTAAGGTGTTAGACAACATAGTTTAGATATTTATATTTTCCATGGTGAAAAGTCCAAAATATCCACGGACATGTATCACCATTTACTTGGAGGAAGCGTGGAAAACAATTTAGGAACACTACCTCTGTGCACTCGATCGGGATTGAATCCTGATCTCCCCATCTATTGCCAGAGTAGAGCCCTAGGCCATGCGTCCACTTAAGTGTATGAAAATCTATACAGGGCTAGTTTGGCTATGACTAATTTCTTACAATTTTTGTCACAAATTATAATAGACTATGAGAAAGTGTGTACGCTTGTGTTGTAGTACTTATTTTAAAAACAGAACGCAGTAAACCTTAACTTGATGCGACTTCTGGTTCAAGACATATTACTTTCTTAAGTAAGGTTTTATCCGTGGGGTGAGACGGTCTCTTAAGGACTTTGCATACCTGTGACGTAGCAGCGAGTAAAGAGGGCTTTTTCCATGTTGGTTACGTTTGGTTCGACACGTTTTAAAGAAAAGAAAAACATTGAGACAAAACTAAACCATACATTCTTATATAAATCTACAAATTGGTCTTATATTTTCACAAAACTTTTTTTTACTTGAAATAATGTTTATGTCAACGTGTTTATTTTTGAATCGTCTACGACTCAGGTTATTTTGTTTATTTACGAAAATCACATGTAGGAATCTTTCTGCCAAGATACAGATTAAAAAATTATTTGGAAACATTACTTTTGCTATCTAAATTTTAGAATATGAAATAAGAAAGAAATCATTCTTAAATGCAAGTCAATGCTGTCCAGGCATAAATAGTAGAGTGAGTGTGTATAGTCTTCAGCAGAAGAGTTAGTTTTATCAGCAGATAAAAAAGAGGCCTTGCATGCTTCACTTCACTTTAGTGGCAGAACGATTTAAGACGTCACACTCGTGTTGGACTGTCCTGCTGATGACGGGAAGATCAGGGTTCTAATCCTGGTTAGGTCTACTTTTGGTGATTCCTAAATGGTTTCCCATTCTCCTTTCATACAAATGTGGGTAGACTAGCTCTATAAGGCTTTCTTCCTCATCTTTACCCCATTAGAGTTGTTTATCATACAGGCGTATAGCTTGGATAGGTTATAAGACGGGGTGACAATATAAAAAAGAGGCTTCTCATTTTCTTCCCTCTCTTTCTATTTCTCACATTGGCTTTTAAGTGAGAAAGTGCTTAGGTGCGTCAGGTTAAGTTGCAACCCACTTCACAAAATATTTTCAAATTAACCAAGCTGGCAACGTCGTTAGCCCGATTTACTCTCAGACAGTAGCACCAACGTACACAATCATACAATACCCAGCAAACCAGATGACTGTTACCTACTTTTAAAAAGTTATACCCAAGCAAAAATTCATGAATACGAGAGAGAGAGAGAGAGGGAGAAAACTAAGAATGTGTGTCCAAGCAGCCCGTTCAGGAATGTGGAGTGATAATAGTATGAATAATACGAGCGTGATCGTGTGTGGGCCCCACTGCTATCCACCGAGACAACCCCGAGCTTTGATCCGCCAAGCGCTTTATGACGTGTGAGGCTGGTCGTAAAAAAAAAAAAAGCAGCAGATATGGCCATTATAACAGAACCGACCAGCGGACCTTTTATATGACCGAGAGAGAACGGAAAAACAAAAACAAAAAACCTTCTCGACGCCGGACCTGCAATAGTAGGTATGTGTGTGGAGGAGGCAGAGATAAATGGTGGAGTGGAAGGGGTGGGTGGTGCGTTTAGAGCTCATTTAGCCTTAAGGGAGTTTCACATTCCAATAAACTGCACACACACACACAAGGCAACGTTTTGTTTCTTACCGTGTTTTTTATATATGTTCATAAAATACTGCCCTTTTATTTTACTTTGAGGGTGAAAAAAAAATACGATGTCGTTAATAGGGCATAACTAACACGTTACCACTTTTTAATTTGTTGTATACACATAAATAATTTAAAGGTATTTCTCAGGTAGCCTTGTTTTTATTTGCAAATGTCTTGGAAAACCCGGGAATAAATTGAAGTTTATTATTGCGGGAGTAAAACTAATTTTACATAAATTTCATAGACGCGTTTTTTTTTTAAATCATCGCTCACCTGTTATACGCATATATGATTTACTCTAATGGGGTAGGAATGAGAAAGGAAGCATTCTTGAGGTTAGCTACCTGCATTTTCGTGGAATTAGAGGTGGAAATCCTTTAGGAAAAACCACCATCAGTAGACCCAACCGGGACTCGAACCAAGATCTCCCTGTTATCAACAGGCCACAGTTTAGTTGAATCAGCTCTTACTGCTTAGTTGTGGGGGTTATAGTGGGGGGGTCTATCAACATAGTTTACTTATTTGGTAATCTCAATGGTCGAGGGGTTAGAGAGGATAGTTACAGGTCCAAAGGAACCTACATAGTTTGTTCTCACAGGGGGCTTAAAAAGTATGTTCACAAACACCTTCATTTTTTATGGACTATGATTATTAGGTGACAAGATCAGATGTTGCATGTTAGGGGGAGGAATCAAAGCAAAACAAAATCAATGACATATTGTAGTGATACTCGATAAATATTTTTGAATATTAGCAAAATATTATGAAAATACAATTTTTAATTAACTCAGCTTTTTAAAAAAAAAACTTTAAAAATTGCGGTAGTGAACGAAATTGAGTACCACGGGCTCTCATCTACAATGTTACTATTTACATTGTACATAAAGTTCAAATGTGTATTTTAAACACTAGAATGAAAAACATTAAAAATATATTAAAAACAAAAATATAGATCTTCAGCCATCCAAAAAGTCAGAGAAAATGAAGAAATTCCATTCCTAACGTTCCCTAGTACAGGCATCATGACAACACTCACGGCATTTTTAATAGGACATATTAAAGAACTACTATATCTTCTTAAAGATGTGCTGACAAAAACTAGTATTAGTGACTTTATGGTGATGTGGAGTTTTATTGAATTTATTGAGATACTGCCCCGCGATTGGGCACCAATTATAACGATATCGGCCCGCGATGGGCACCAATTATAATGATATGAGATTTTATTGAGATATTTTCCCCGCGATTGTGGATGATACCGGGTTTTATGATGATGACGACGCGTGCATGCCTTACTGCGCACTTGCATGCGGTTATGTGATCTGATTTTATATAATTGTTTGAAATCAGTTAAAACATGATGCTGTACACTATTTATTGATTTGGTTGCACTTTCACTATTGACATTAATACAGTTTTTATGTGATATTACTATTTCCTATATTTTGAGTACTGTATACTGTGCAGATTTATGTTACTCTTTTTGGATTCATACGCACAAGCTGCTTATATATGACCTACCCCTTACTTCTTGGACCCCTTGTCGCCAGTGTTAAAACTAACTAATAGAAGAACTCCTGACAACCTGATGTTGTGAAGGCTAGTTTCCTAATGGGTAAAGGGAGCCAGCATGTCACATGATTTTTTCTAATAAAACGGATTTGACCTTTTAAAGAAAAAAGTTTTAAAGCGTAATATATTGAAATTATTTTTGAAAACGCGTGATTCTCCATGGAAATTTTACATACAGTACTTTATAGAAAAGTACACTTCATCCATTACTTTCTGAATATATTAGAGGGGTCCAAAACAGTATCATTACAACTTACCTGTATGAAAACTTAGTATTTTATTTATGCTTCCAAAAACTCGAACTTCAAATATTTATCTGACAGTAAAACCTGTTATAATAACAACCCCCAACCTAAAGGAACAAGATACCACCGACACATGACAGAGTCTAAACCTCTGTGGACAATATTATGAAACTGGAGGATAATCGGCTACTTTCACTCAAATAAGGTAGCCTATTGTGGTTTCAACAGTTCTAGAATCACTGTCTAGACTGCAGGGGTCGGCAACTGGTCGATCTCGTGGCAATGTTCTTTTGATTGCGTGAGAAAACTACAACGTTATTGAAAGGTTTTCTTTCTTTCTTTCTTATAACTCGCAAATATATCAAGTACTTTTCAAATAATATTAATAACCAAAATAAGTGATAATCGGTAATTCTGTAATAAAATAAAAATGTACATTTTATTTATTCTATATTTTTTCCATAATGTTGGGGACAGAAATTTGAGAAAGGTTTAATTTTAGGAATAAATATAAATTTATAGACTGAAAAAAAAATCAAAAGTGGAGCGTAGAAAGGGTGGGTGACCGCATGACCCTTGATAAGCTTGTAAGTTTATCGGGGAACACAAAGGTTGCCAACCCCTGGTCTGGAGCATTGTGGCATTTGACCAGGATTTTTTTTTTGTTAGCTCCATGTCTTACCACCCATTCAGGCTGTACTCCTTTAAACTAATTACGCTAGTGGTTTAAGGACGAGTAAGGTTGAATTTGGAGTAAATGTACCCACGTTAGCGTGGATGTAGAGTGGAAACCTATTTTGGGAATAACCATCCTCAGTATACCTGACTGGGATTAAAACCCTGATCTCCCCATCATCGACAGTGTCTAGTTTATTGAGAGAGTGATGCCTTAGACCATGTGGCCACCGAACTGAGTAGGAAACATTTTTAATAAAGAGAAAAAGTTATTGTTTAGAATCCGCAATGCCCAAAATCTCTTGACATTGCCGTGTGGAAAATTATACTAAATATTTCTACTGAGGCAATATTTTATTCATTTTTACTAAAACTTTTTTGCTATGAACATTGCGAAAATACTGTTAACTCGTGTTTCCTTCTATCCGACTTTGGGTCGCCGACTACTTGAAGCAAAATATTATTCCCACAGTGTAGTATTTATTATGGATATTGGAAGCTATGACGCTTCAAAACCACTAAAATATTTCTCAAATAACTTAGAATTTTCTATTAGGCCCTATAAAAACATGGTGTTATTTGTTTGAGGTAAGCAAAAGCTGTATTTTAACAGTGTCGTGTCGTGGAATATTTACAGAGTCATCAGAGATTGTTTAAATTTTTTTTGGGAATGGTTCTCACCACTCAGTAGAACATACATTGGCCAGGTATCAACGGAAATACTTTTACACGTGAGTTATGTAGTTCAGATCCTATACAGTAATGATCAATTAGGAACTGGCGGGCTATAACATATCACAGGTACGATTTTAACAAGCTCTGCTTACACTGGCAAAGTTTCACGACACGACACTGGTTTCTAACCATTTATTATAGTTGCCTTACTGTGACATTTCACGTTGAACGCTGTTGGAAATAACTAATTCTACATCATCATATTAAAAAAAAATTAATTCTTTGGGAAATTAGAGAAGTTGATAACTTTCACCTCCAATTTGGCGTGAGCCATATTTTAAAATAACAAACCACTTTTTAAAATAATGTGGGATTTCTAAACGTCCGTAACACGTCTCCAGGCGCGGATTCAAGGGAGGAGGCCAAAGGGTCATTTGACCCCCATGTGAAAAGTTATAAAATTAATACAAAAAACAAAATGAAAGTTAAAATTTTAGAAAGAAAATACAACACAGATAAAT
Source organism: Timema bartmani (assembly GCA_902151455.1). Classification (NCBI taxonomy): domain Eukaryota; kingdom Metazoa; phylum Arthropoda; class Insecta; order Phasmatodea; family Timematidae; genus Timema; species Timema bartmani. The sequence continues at coordinate 156,527 of CABFWB010001020.1, read as the reverse complement.
TTTATACAATTTTTAAGATTTTTACGCGCAGACACCCTTTAGGCCGGTCCACACGTGCGTTATTCGCCAACGTTTATATTCAATGTCCGATATGACTCATACAAGTGTGAAAAAATATTATTTTTCATGTACGAATATTTGTCGTGCATAGCGAGTAACGAACACTGTTCCGTATAGAGACGGTAGACTACCACACATCAAAGAAGACTAATAATCGCCTGAGAGCAGTCATCCAGGAATACCAAATATGGAGTATGTGTGGACAGCAGGAGTGGTGGAATTGTGGGGGACTCTACCCCCTGGAAATAACTTGCCCCTCCCTGGAGTAGATTCCCCCTTGATTATTTCATATCCTCCGATATTATCGAATATGAATCTGAAAGATGACCTTAAATAAAACTCCAAATGACTTCTAGATGCATTCAATTGTCAAAAATTTGCTGGAGAAGACCGCTTCAAATAACTACTATACAAGAGGCATCTGACTGGCAGAAAAAGTCGACGTAGGAAAGCTCTAAATAGCTTCCAAGGTCATCCAAATTTAAAAAATGTCTTGGGGAAGACAATTCCAAACTCTAAATTTTCTGAAATAATTCAATTTTCAAAATTTTATCGTTGGAAGACCACTTCAAAAATTATCTAGAGGTATTTAACCATCATAAAAAAATTAAGGTGAGGGTCACTCTAAATAGCTTCGAGGAGCATCCAAATTTCAAAAATTTCTAGGTGAGGAACACTTTAAATAGCCTATAAGAGAATCTCATTTAAAATAATCAAGACTACCCACAACTTCTAGAGTGAACCATTTTTCAAAAAATTGTTGAAAGAGGGCCACTCCAAATAGTTTATAAAAACTATCCGATATTAAAAAATAGGAGAGAATGACCATGTTTCAAAACATACATAATATCAAATATGAATGAGAAACAATTAAATGGCTTTAAACAGAAATCTAGCATTGTAAGTAGCTATGTTATTTATAATTATGACCCCCCCCTTATGAAAATGATCTGGATCCACCCCTGTACGTCTATATGCTTTAGTAGGTTAACTTCCTTTACTGTACACTTCCTAGGAAATTATTGGCTCATTTCCGGGTTGATTGACTCACCATTGACCACAATTACCCCTCCATGCTCTTCTTCCCCTCCACTATCGACACCAACCCTTCGTTCTTCCTTCTGTAAATCAATTACGGCATCAAATTTCAGCTACAACCAAGAATCGAAGCGAATGGACTTGTACAGTCCCTTTTTCAAAGGAAGGTACTTTTATAAAACACAAACATATTGCTTTGCAGCATAAACTGATATAAATTTTTATATTTTACTAGAGTATTGGTGCTGTTTTATAGGTATTGATGATCAGAGGCGTACGCAGAATTTAATTTCGGGGGGTGATAGCACTTCAAACCAAGAAATCTGACAACATTTTTGATATTAATCAGGGAAAGATATATCTACATACATACATCAAATAATGGTTCTTTAAAATTAACAAAATAAAATTGACAGTAACCACCAGAGAAACAAACATGACACAAATACAACACCTACTGTATCTGCTACTGTCCGCCAGTCTAGTCCATGTGAATCTTACAGTTTACAGAGGTACTAGCCGACGAGGCTTCTCCGCTATTTCTTCTAATAGGTCTACCATATCAATGTTTATGTCCATCATTTTATGCGCCACTATAGCGTTAACCCAAACACACTAACGTTCCATATGAATGGGCACGGAACTGCTTCAATCAATCGATTTAACTATCGATAAAGCCCCATCTATCGATATAAAATTATCTGCCAAATCTATAATCACATTTCAATATCGATATTACGATAGTCTATTAGTGTGCATGTACTGTACATGAACATTGTGTGAAACTTGTGTGTTTTCTATTTCTTCTTTTGTTGGTGGATAATGCTTTGGATTATTTAGGATTTCGGGGTGGGGGGGAGGTGTATATATATATCCCCTCACCTTCTTGCATTCCACCAATGTTGATAATCTCTCAAAGGTGACAGCTGAAGAACACATGACTTGATTACATCAAAGTAGATTTATAAACTCTTCCAGATGTCAGAAAAGATCCTTCCTATTAAAATTAGACTGTGGCTCTAATTTGAAGTCGACGCATATCCAGCGATATTATAGTTCTACTTCAATTTTACAAATCTTTTATCAACATTATTTGCGTTCTTGAGAAGGTCAAGGGGCAAATTGCCCTGGTTGCCTCCCCCACACCTACCATGGATGAGCCATTTATCCAATGTGTCCATTAAACAAAAGCTTATTGATATAAAATAATATTTGAGGTGGACTAGTGTTGTTCATCCCATGGCCCACGACCAGTTTTCTTGTGTACCACCAATCTCAACTTTTTTTTTTCCCAAATAAGAGACAATTCTTTCTATTTGTAAAATCTAAAAAACTTGTGACAAAAAAAAATAGTCCTAATCATATCACTAACTATATTGGTAGTGTCATAATACTGATTCACTTACTGTGAGAGGTGAAAATCTTACTTCTCTTGTTTCCACTATGGCGCATGGCCATAGTGGAAACAAATGAGGTAAGACTGTGAGCTTTCAACGCTAACCCTTCGTTTACCCTGAAAGGGTACTTTTCAAGGTTACGAATCTTATTTTTTATTTGACCCTCTTGTATTAAAAATATAAATGGATAAAGTCTATTTAATAATTAAAGCCCTTGGCCCTGTCGAGTGCAAGTCTAAAACCTATTTTGTGGGATGGTGGGCGGGAGGGTAAAAGGCGTGGCGTGGCATCACAACCGACCAAAGTATCCTTCCGCGCCAACAAGAACAGATGGATCACGGAAACTGTAGATGGCGCTAACTACCGGACAGGCCTTGCGGAGAAATTATAAGTTTGTAAATATCAGTTTTCTCGAGAACGAATGAAATTTTTATGTTAATATGTTCAACACCCCTTCTAAGATAATGAATCAATGTTTATTAATTGTTACATTTTCTTATTTTTTGTTATGAAGCTGGCAGTTTTATTTTTTTAAATGTAAATTTTATCGATATTTGGTCACTGTTAAAATTATAGAGGAGGTGTGTATATAAAAAGTATAACTTAGTCAACATGCTTATTACCAATATTATCTTACTTTATAGCTCCAATCGCGGCTTGTTATGTTTGCTGCATTTCGCGAATGATTCCGTGACATATCAAACGGTGGAACAAACAAAAGTACACTAAAATAGTTGGCCCTATTTAGGCCTAAAGTATAGCCCTCTTTCTTGAAATATAAGTGAAACAGGTATTTTAGTATAATAGCTAGTATAAGAAATGAAATACTAATGTTTATGTAATGATAATAGCTTGTTACAATATGTGTTGATCCGTCTAGCCGTACGAATCGTATTTCCACCCAAATCTCCGTTTTTGGATACTGCTCGGATTAATAGCTATAATACCTTAATCGTTCTCAATACTCGCGGGCTATTTACTAGTTCCCTCTAGATTTTGTTGTAGGTCGACTGTATTTAGGTGCTAGGTAGTATAGTTTCCTACCAATATGTTATCACTTATGATATTGTTACATATAAAATAAACATAACATTGACAACTAATTTGAATTTGACTGTCGATAATATGTTAAGAGTAACTATTGCCTCTATATTGGCAGATAAAACAAAGCTGAAGTGCCTAACAGCCTTCCATATTTTGTGACTAATAAATATTGATCTGGAGTGATTATGTCACCTCCGTTATATTGTGACTGATAAATATAGAGCTGGAGTGATTATTTTACATTCATATTTTGTGGCTGATAAATATAGAGCTGGAGGGATTATTTTACATTCATTATCTTGGGGCTGATAAATATCGAGCTGGAGTGATTATTTCCCCTCCATTATCTTGTTATTGATAAATATAGAGCTGGAGTGATTATTTTACATTCATACTCTGTGACTGATAAATATCGAGTTGGAGTGATTATGTTATCTCCATTATCTTTTGACTGTCGGAATTAAGTTCCCTTTCAAATTATTTGAGTCGCAGGGTTAATTGATTTTCAATCCAAAGACCCTCAGGTACACCAATCAGAGATCACCCCAACATTATTTTTAAGTGAAAAAAAATTAGTTTTTTTAATGTTTTCACACTCTCTCTACATGCAAATACGTGTACGTTTCCTTTAAAACTCTACCTTCCCTATTCCATTAGCGTAGGCCTAATTGTGTTTGCGTATAGCATGAACGATTTCTAAAAAAAATATAATAATCGAAAACTTGATGCTAATTTAACCATATTTTAATGTAATAAATTATAATAATTAGATATTAATTACATATTAGACCTATTCAATTTTACTTTAAACCTAATTATCAAAACTCAAACTTGAATTTTTTAATTTTGGTTTAAAATGTATCAATCAGCTAGTATTTGCTTAAGCCCATTCTATGAACCATCCCTTCTCCATCCCCTTTGGAACTTGTTTTTATTTATGTGGCTCAATACCAAATCTTTCTCATTCCAGATAGTTGGAGATGCCTGATATAATTAAGAAGGTACGGCTCGTAGGCTACCTTTATATCCTAAATGCACACTTTAACTACGCAAACAAATCCTAGATACGTCACTGCCACTGATATTCATGGAAATGTCAAAAATAATTTGTTAACAAACTTCCCACAAAGCCCCGAAATTGTTGTGAAATGTAGATTTCTCTCCAACCCCCATCCCCCAAGCCCCCCCCACCTCTTACCCTTCATAAACCCTTCAACCTACCGCTAACGTTCATTCATCTTAACGAAAGGGCAACTTGAACGCGAAGACGTCTTAAGACTGTTACAATAAAATACTGTATTCCTACTTGTTTCAGTTGATGACTTAAAATACAAGTCATCTTGAACTTAAGTTTGTTTCTAACCTCAGTTTTAATCAACGATCCATGCAGAGAGTCTTTGGGAGAGTTAAGGGAAGGTGGAAGGGAGGGGAGAGGGAGCTGCTTTAGTTCACGTCATCAAAGTGTCTGCGAGTGCAATCAATCCTGAACAAGATTAATAGCGAAACTTGCCTAGAACTTAAACTCTCCCTTCCTAGCAAACTGGAGAAACATTTTCCAGCTCAGGCTTGGGAAGAAAAACGACACAAGTTCAGAATTTTATTAAATATTACGTATGGCATTTTTATGTATTTATAATTTTGAAATGCAAGTCAATATTGTCCAAGCACAAATAGTAGAGTGAGTATGTATACTCGTCGGAGGAAGAGGGGAAGTATTATCAGCAGATAAACAAGAGAGATCGCAGAGTGCACCACTAATTCTCAAACCTCTCTTTCTATTTCGTACATTGGCGTCTAAGTGAGATAGTGCTTAGAGTGCTTAGGGGCGTCAACTTAAGATGCACCCCACTTTGTGAAATGACGTTGTTAAATCAATTGAAACTAAATTTAAACATAACATAGTTTTTAGCATGATGCTGTTTTCTATCTCCGTGTCTTTCTTTCTATCCAGGCTACACGCATAACTTATAACTTACTGTTTGATAATTACTCCAATGGGGTAGGGATGAAGAATGAAGCATTTTAAAAGTAATTTACACGCATTTGCATGGAAGAAGAGTGGGAAACCATTTAGGAAAAATCACCCTCAATATATCCGACCGGGTTTCGATCCCCAATCTCCCCATACTTTGCAGGTAAGTCTAACATGAGAGTGACGTCTTAGACCATTTGTCCACCGCAGTGGGTATGAGTTTTATTCATTTTTGTGTTATAGAGGTAATGAATGATGTTCCCTTTCAACAGAATAACCACGCGAACCACTGTTTGCTCACCTGCTCACTACAAGTGTCCACTAAGGGGATAATAAATGTACTAGTTAAGTAAATTAATGCGCATGTCCACCGCACCAACGATGTGGCGCTATTACTCACCAGATTAGTAAGTAATAGGAGGCCCCGGAATTCAACCTTCACATCGTCACTAACCAGCTAACAAATAGAGCGATTCACAAATAACAAGCGTAGCGCATATGTGTTTGTGTGTCGGATATGCTAGATGGCTCACAAATTGTTACTTTGACATGCGGGAACCATTGACCAAAAAAAAACATTTAAAAAAATGTATAGACCGGATACCACTCGCTGTTTTATACAATACTAACCCGTATGGTCTAACACAGGTATTGGCCAACTTTTTGGTACATACATATATACAAACACATAATATATTTGTTATTCCTTCTTTCCTCAAATACGTATGCCCACACATTTAAACAAAAAAAATTATCAAATAACTTAAATAAAATGTAGACCTACATTTTCGTACTACACTATTTAATGTCCTTGTAACATGACCAATTATGTGTGATCAAGGTTATTTTGGTCACACTCAAATATTATTTTAAAGTTCTTGATATCTTTGCTAGTTTAAAAGACAAAAAGATTAACTCATACGGACAAAGTAGTTTTCTTACGAGATCAACAAGTTTATCACGATTGACATGTGGTCCAACTTAATATTAAGGCATTCATGTTGAATATGTATATTTTTTGAATCTATCTATATCTTATAAATGCCTAAATTATTCCAACCCACAGTTATCTGAATGATAAGATGATGTAGACAATGAACTTTTTATTCTCCTGGCTTGTGTAGTTGTAAAATACACGTTCTTGGTGAGACTACAACAAACTTGAGAGGGTTGCGTTGGGAAGGGGTAGCTATTACTTTTGAAGCGGATATTAGTAAGTCAATATTAGGCCTATATTTATCACAAGAGCTTAGTTCTTAAAAGATTTCATTGCATGGATAATTTTAGTTTTAATTGGCAAAGCATGTGTTTTATTTAGTCGTGTGCGTTTATCACAAATTTTTGTTAATATTTGTAGGGCATTTAAAAAAAATATTTGATGTAAATTTTTAGAATTTTTAAATAATTTTATAGGTCATTCTTTAATTAGGCCAACTTTTAGGTAGTCAAAATCCGGTCCTTGGTTAACACTGTCGCGTTAGACGGGATTGCCGGTTCTTGGGAGATCGGGGTTCGAATCTCGGTTGGTAAGTCTGAGGGTAGTTCTTTACTGAAAGTTTTATAACCCTCCTTCCACGCAAATGTGGGTACATTTACTCTAAGACTCTAACTTCCACATTTTCATTCCGTTAAAAAAATTTTAAGTGATAGGGCTAGTTGTCGAAATAAATGTTTTTGCATATATATAGGCTATATATATTTTTCTCAATGTTTGAAAAATTTTAATTAAAAATCTGGTTTACATTTTGAATATTTACAACCTAGGAATGAAAAGTTCAAACGTTCATTGAAAGATTCTAAAGGACGTTTTACCTTAGTTCATAGTTATATTTTAACACGAGGATTAGCCAATCAATAAGGGTATGGAATAGTGAAGGAAGTAGGCCTATGTGGAAGTGTACCCGCATTTGCGTCAAAGGAGGCAGATAAAACCATGGGGATATATCATATTTAAAAAAAAAAGTTCACTCATCCCAGATACTAATCTCGACTTACCCAATTGTTATCGATCTAGTCCATTGCAAGCCTCACCCCTTAAACCACGCTACCACCGGTGCAAAGCTAACTAGACTTCTAACTTTTTAACACACTTCATAACCGACATTGTTGAAAAAAAATATATTATAGCCTATTACACTTTCTACAAAAAATTATGTATATATTAGTAATTAGCTAATAGGCCTACCTGCATCTGTGGACACGTGGACTAAATGACATAATCATTTAGTCTGATTGAGTCTCGAATTACATCTAGCTGCAATTATGGTTTTATTTTTCCCTACACTGTTTTCCACTACCTCTTCCGTGCAAGTGAGGGTATGTTTCCTCTTAAATTCTACCTATCCCTAGGGCCTACTCAATCTGTGGGATTAGTAAAATTTAAATAAACCACAGGTATAAAGAGACATGGAGAAAAATAATTAGTTATTAGCGTAAATATAAAGCATAGGCCTACAATCAATCCTATTTTAATAAGAGTGGAATTTGAGAAAATATAGGTCCTAAACATATTTTTCGTGGACAAAATTTATTATATTTTACTATAAGATAAGTGCTACTTTATAAGTATTGATTGATCTAATTAATATTTGTCAAATGACAGATGCAGATATCATGACTTTACGTATGAATACATGAAAGTAGATATAGTAGCTTCTCTAGCGTTTTTTGAAAATTGGACAGTACATTTAATTCCAAAGTAAAGATTTATAAATATACTAATTGAGCGAAGTGGTACAAATTTCAATAATCAAGAACTAGTTTTAATTTGGATGTGTCATACGTATTTATATTTTTATCATCGGGTCTCACTATCCTTTCAGGTTATACGCATATGCAGGCCTACTAACTACGTTAATGAGTTAGGTAGGAGGAAGGTTGAATTTAGAGGAAATGTATCCTCATTTGCGTGGAGGGAGAGTGGAAACCCATTTTAGAAAACCACCCTTAGTACACCCGACCGGTATTCAAACCCATATCTGTCCGTCATCAGTAGTCTAGTTTATCACGAGAATGACGCCTTAGAGCATGCGGCCACCAAAGCAGGATTTTTATTACTTCTTCTATTTATTATTTAATGAGTACCTTTTAACAGCAACACTTGTAAAACAAAGTATAGGCTAGGACATTAACTTAAAATTAAACACCCAGCTCTATTTGTCAAAAGTTTATTAGATTTTCAGTACAATTTAACGAACCTCATGGACAAACAATTTTTTTAGATATTGTCTGGTTGGTAGTCTATTGAACTTTAGTCAGCTTCACAAATAATTTAATGATTCATACAACCACTATTAATAATTTATTTTACCTGGTAAATAGGACTACTTAAGTTTTATTTACCAAATTACACCACGTATGCAGCCATAGGCCTACAGTCAATTGATTCGTTTTCGGTTAGTTTGAATGAATTATATCTTAGCATCATCTAAAATGTAACCTAACTTTCTCTGGATCATGATAATAATAATAATACTTAGCACAACGTCCTACTACCCTACCCGTTCGGTTTATACGCTTAAGAACTAATTATGGTAATGGGTTAGGAAATGGGAAGGTTGAATATAGATTAAGTGAACCCACATTTGCGTGGAGGAATAGTGGAAAACCATTTAGGAAAAACCACCCCCAGTTCACCCGAGCGAGATTCGAACTTCGATTTCCCCATCCTTGGCAGTCTTGCTCAACATGAAACCAGCGCGTTAGCTAACTACGCCACCGAGGCGGGTTTCTCTTGAACAAAATAACTTAGTAAATTTTTTGTTATATAATAGGGTGCAAGGCCGTAGACAGCCAATAACTTCAGGGGGGGTGGTTTGGTGGGAACATCCCCCAATTTCCCGAGGCTATAGAACATTCTAAATGATAAACAGTTCTAAAAGCTATCTGAAGTGTTTTTATGGCAACATAACACCATAACTGCTAAAGGCTAAAAAAAATTATAAATACTAAACACCTCTAGAAGCTCTCTGAAGTGTTTTTTATGGTAACACAGCCCCCTAATTTGTACTTGTACCTTAATTTTGATATTATTTGAACCATAAATAATATCAATATATATATATATATATATTGTTCATAAAATTTCGGGAGGTTTGAACCCCCAAATCCCCCCTGACTACGGCCTTGATAGGGTGTATCTATCTAAATCATAATAGGCCTACATTTTAATAACGTTTTAACTGCAGTGAGCATTTGGTGCTTAAGGAGCCTCTTATGGATGCAAACTACTTTTATGCTGCCTGTAAAAGATAGTATTTATTAAATGATTTTTCCTTAGCACTACAATTCTAAATATCCTTATTTGGGACTTATTATCTTAAATAATTTCCCCTCTGTTAATTCACCGTAATTATTTATTGAACCAATTTGTATAGGTCTAAGTAAATTTGACTTTAATAGCTATTTATAATTAGTTTGAATCTGAAATATTTTTGTGATTTTTTGAAGGATTTTCTGCCTAGGTTTAAATGGTGCTCTTTGTTCTGTTCAAAATTTAAGTTGTTTTTTATAAGCGTTCGTTATCAACAATAATCTGAAAATATTGGTCTGTTCAACATAGGTCCATTATGGTGTGGTTAGTATTTAGGTGTTTTTTTTAACTGATCCTTTAGTATCTTAGCCTACTATTATCTATTAAAGTATTTTGATCCATAAAATAAAATATATTTACGATCATCTTGAAGTCGGTTGTTTGTTCCGTCAATTTCAGCTACGAATTATTTATTTTTGCAACGAATCTTACTACCCGTTGTAGCTATCCACAACAATTAGGCCTACCACATTGGGATAGAGCTAAATTAGGTAAAATGTAGAGGAAGTGAGCCCGCATTTAAGTGCACGGAAAGTGGGTATACTACATAAAAAAACACCACACTCAGTAAGTTACATCCGACCGGGATTTTAAACCTTATTTTCCCATCAGCCGAAAACCAGACCAGATCTGGACTAACGCCTTTGTCCACGTGTTCACCAGAGTGGGTATTAACTATTAAGGGGAACGGCCACAGGGACGCGTCTCAGACGTCCATAAATCCAGATTTCTTTAAGAAATTGTTTGTCATTTCAAAATATGGATCATACAAAAATGAAATAAAAACAATTATTTTATTATTACTATTATTATTATCAGCACTGCGTCTTACTACTCGTTCGGGTTGTACGCACTTACGCTAGTGTTTAATGGTAGGGTGATTGTTAGATGAAATGGAAGACCTACAGTTTAACGTGGAATCCGAACCACGGTGGAGGCCTGGCATTCTACACATTCACAAGTTGTGATTAATACACGTCTTGTCAGAGGTGAAGGAAGGGTTTGGCAATCAAATAAATCTGTGCCTGGACCGAGGATTGAACCTCGGACCCACAGCACATAAGTCCGAAACCTTAGCCCTAAACCACCAGGTCACCAACAATTATTTTAAAATAAAATCTTGAAAAGGAGAAATAATAGCAGGTTTCCTGCTTAGTATCGCAATTTTAACGTCAAAGTAGGGCCTAAATTCTTGTAAAGAGCCTATATAAATCCAATCTTCTTCAAACCAATAAAGTCTAAATTTAACAAGGTCACAACATAAAATCTTTATCTAAGAATTTTCTGTGTAAAGTGCTCTGATGCTTCAAAGCTGGCATCCACATCATAAATATCACCCAATATACTATTAATAACTCTCTTCAATCAGGCGGTTTCCTTAGGTGGGTGTGTAAGAAACGCGAGAAAATGCCAATGTTTTTGCAGTTTTTATAGCCAAATAATTTTTTTTCCCCCCAAATAAAATTATTGCTTCTGTACAAACATAGTTTAAGTTTCTCCACATGGTGATAGCAACAGTTGTTGAATACTTGTCATGGGCATGCGGCATTAGATGACAAACTTTTTAAATTCCAGGATACCCTTAACAGATATTCAATAACTGTTGATATCACCATGTGGAGAAAATTAAACTCTTGTGTCTCTACTGAAGCAATGTTTGATTTATTTAAACCAAAAGAGGTTTTGTTATAAAAACCGCAAAAACACTTACCTTTTCTATCGTCCGCTACATCCCCACCTTCTACCCTTAAGAAACTCCGCCGAAGATCTGAGGAAACGCGTAGCAGACATTGTGAGTGACAAACTACAACCTACACGATTTCTTTCCACACCTCACCTTTACCTCTCTAAACATTCATACAGATGATAAAATAATTTTTATTTTTCGCGATCAGTGGGGCACTCCCTCGGCGTCATCACGTACTACGTGGTTACACTTCCCCTCTATCCAATACTTCACCTGCCCCTCCTGCCCCTTCCCAAAGACCTCTTTAACAACTCCCCTGCTTTCTATCCCCTCCCTCCTATTTCTAAGGTTATTCCCCTCCCTTTCTCCTCTTTTGACACTTTATCGTTTGAAATCATAACTTGAAGAGAGTTGCGCTTCTCTCTTGTATTTTCTCTCTCTCTTTAATCGTTCCGTCTTGGACCTTCGAACCCGTTATCACACGACGTCTGGTGCTGCCATCTAGGGACTAGTTAAAAAAATTAGTTTTTTTTCTCTTAACTCCAGGATGCTTACACAAGGAGGTAGGACACAAACAGAAGAGGGAACAAAAAAAAGTAAAAAAAAAGTGCTTCAATCTAGGAGGGGATAAAGTGGAAGGGGGCTGAGGGGAGGATGGAAGCAGCTTGTCAGAGGGGCGAAAAAAAAAGTGTGTTTGTGTATGTGGGATAGAAAGAGACGGAGATATACGGAGGATTTTTCTATTCTTTTTGGTGTGCGCGCGCGCGAAAGCGGTGTCTGAAAATTCTCACCCTCATCCCTTAAAACTGTTTTATTCCTCTTCGCCGCGGTGGTGGGATGGTTCCGTACGTCAGCGTTCGAAAAAGGGGCAAGTTTTTTTTCCCCGTTTGAAAAAAATTAATACATAGTTTGCCCTCAAAATTCTCGTGTTGAAACGGTACACCGTGATTTTATTTTATTTTTTTTTCCCAATGATTCAAAGGGAATATAAAAAAATTGTATTTTTTAAAATCTGAAAGTGCAAAAATATTAATTAATTTCTTTCGAATGTGGTGGTTTTAACAAGTAAATAAATCAAACGTTTTCTCTCTGTTTTTTTTTTTAAGTGTGTTTAAGACGTTTTACTATATAATAAATAATAGTCAAAATTGATATTTGAGTAATATTATTTGTAAATTGAAGAAGATCGCAAATGCTGAGAGTATTTCAAGGACATAGAATTTGAAAGAGCCGTACGTGGATAAGAAGTTCCCTCAAATTGCAGGTAAATAAAAAAATATAAAAAATTACACAATAATTATTCATATTGTTTATAAGAGTATATTAGTACAATATTATAGAAATAACCGATGTATTAGAAACTGTTGATTTCCCAGTTCTAAAGTTCTATATACATATTCTATCGATCTAACATGTTCCGGGCATGTTCCTACCCCCACCCCACCCTCCCTCCCGCACTATTATCCAAACTCACAATTCAACCCATTAGACCTTTCAAGCTGGTCGGTAAAAGAGGGAAAAGAGAGAGGGGAGTTGTTAAATCGTTAGCTATTTTGAGGGGGCAGGGGCTAGCACAGCTTTGAGGTCTCGGTTTGACCCCCTTTGCTAGCTATAAGCGCTTAACAAGTCCAGCGAAGCGCTTGAGCAGTAAAGGGATGGTTGGAGGTGTGTAGAAGGGGGTGGGGGGGGGAGAGGACTGAAATCATGAACTGTCAGTGAAGCCCTGGGTTTTTGGGAGAGGGGATGAAGGATAGAGAGAGAGAGAGAGAGAGAGAGAAAAGTTGTCGTCGCCTTGTGACGGTAAAAGCCGCCATTCCAAACTGTTAGTGAAGAAAGGCGAACAATAGATGTTTCAAGGGAGGGTAAAGAGAGGGAGAGTATACATGAGCATAAGTACACGGTGGATTTATATTGTAGATATTATTGAAGCACGTTTCCACCCCTTTCCTATCTCTCCACGCAACCATCCCTGCCCCCCCACCCTTTCCACTTCTCTCACAATCACGCTCTTGTTAAGGAAAAGGAGGTGAGAACAGGATAAGGGAAATAAGGGGGTTGAACTAACCTCCAGGGTATGTTTTAACAAAAGGTTAGGAGAAAGAAGAAGAGGATTTTTTTTAAATTTTCTTATTCCAGATCCTTCTTCTTTCGGGTAGATCTCTATAACCAGAAAAAAAATAACACCGGGTTGTTAGCACTGTTTACAACTGTAACACTTTGAACCGATCTATCATGTTTTGTCGTATCACGTAACATGATTGGACGAGATGTGAGGTCTCCCCGGCTTAAAGGGGCGGGGCAAGATCCTATCATGTAACCTATCGTGGGACTGCCTTTCGGCTTTGACGTTGCTAGCAAAGGGTAAGGGGGTGGGGTTCGGGTTGAAGCCTCTCTTTTTTTCTTTCTGGTTGTTGTCGGTGGGGAGTAAATGGTTAAGGGGAAGTGTAGGGGAAGGGGAAAAAAAAAGAGTCACAAAAGAGAAAGAGAGTAAGTGATGAAATAGGTTTTCTGTAGTGGTATCGGTAGAAAAGCGGCAGGAGGGAAGAGAGTAGAGTTAAAAGAAGTAGGGGTAATCACAGAAGGGGAGACAGATAAAAAAATAATAGAGGCGAGAGAGTAGAGAATTGTTTATACGCTGGAGGGGAAATTTGCTCGCACATACAAAAATTGTATCACGCAGAAGAGAGGAATTGTAAAGGAGAGAAAAAAAATGAGGGGACAAGGAAAAAAAAATTCTGTAAGAGAGAGAGAGAGAGAAGCTATCTTTTATTATTCTTTTGAGATGCTCCTATGGCAAAATAAGGGAACCCACACAGACATACACATGGTGTGGGGAAAGGGAGAGGAGAGGATTCACAGAAGGACGAAAAAAAAAAAAGATAGCGAGTAAAGAAAAGAAATAACCAAGCTGGTACCCCTCCACCTACCAGTCCCCCCTCCTAGTTACCCTGAGGGCTCCCAAGTCACACAGGCTGAAAGGGGGGGAGGGGTTTCCCTCCTCCCAAGCGTCGCTTACACACTTACAAACGGGAGTCGACACCGCCGAACGAAAGATCTCTCACCCCGAATAAAAAAACAAAACACGTCTTCTTCGTAAACAACCAAAAAGGTTTTTATACGTCACATGTTCGGTGGCTATTTGTAGAAAAAAAATTATATATTGATTTTATTTTCGAATATTTTTTTTTAGTTCGCCGGAATATTTGAGTGATGTCTGTAAATTCTTATTTTTATAGATAAATTTATTGATTTTTATTTACCGAGAAGGTAGGCCTATTTTCACAATGAAAGTACTACGGCGTGAAGAAAGTTTAAAATCGAAGCTACAAGCTACCGACTGATCACGTCAATAAAGGGAAACGGACTTCACAGACCACGTGCGTGATCTTCGAGACATCCCGTGAGTCCGTACAACGTCGGGGAAGATGTGGACGTCTGTGCCGTCGGCGATCGGACGTCCGACCGACCGGTAGGAGTCGACCGCCACTTTCGGCCGCTCAGCGCGACAACTGTTTTTTTCCTTGAACCGAACCTTACAACAAAAAATAATAATAATTCAAGGAACGCCTGAGAGGGGAAAATAAAATACAAATTCTTGACGAAGAGGTGGTTTCTTAGGTCTCACTCCGCTAGTACTGTGTGCGTGTGTTGCTAAAAGGGAGAAAAGACCTGGTGTCCTCCGTCGAGAGGGGAATTGGTGGATTTGTTGCGGCGGGCGGTGGTGGGGGGTGGTAAGAGACAGCGTGAAAGGGGAGGGGATCAGTATATATATGTGTAAAGAGGGGAGGATAGGAGAAGTGATTGCGAGTGAAACACATTGCCTCTATTAAAAGAAAGGGATAAAAGAAAGAATAAAAAAAAGTGTGGATCGAAGGGGGGTGGAAAGGTAGAGAGAGTGTTTAAAAGTAACCAAATCTAAACGGCGTTTATGTAATGAAAATGAAGGTGTGATGTACTAGATTATTTTTAGTATAACTTTTATGCATCTATTTAAATATCAAATTAGAAAAAAAAAATTGATCAACACTTCATCGTCTCAAATCTGGTCTATCTAAAAAACAACCTCATATCTTTAATTTAGTTCAATGATTCTTCTCTTTTTTTTCTAATTTCTCGCCGGGAGGAAAAATTAACATCACCACCCTAAAGACTTTTTCCCTGGAAGCTGTACCAAAAACTGAAACGTTTCGACAACATCGCCAGCCTACTTTCATTTTTACAGAAACACTCGTCGACCCTTAACCTCCCCCCACACCGCACACAACGTAGATCCCCCTTCACCCCTCGAACAAAACCAGAACAACAAGAGACCTTCCTTGAAAATCGAGCTAAGAACAAGTCACCTCCTCCCATCATAAGAGAGAGAGAGAGAAGGAGATGTGTTTTGTGTGATCGTCGTGGGTTATTGAGTGACAGACCTCCCTACACCCCTGCCTTTTTCGACAGAAGAGCTATAGGCAAGTGAAAACGTTTCTCTTGGAGAGGAAATCTAACAGTTTGACCTCTCCCACCACAAAAGGGTGTGCGTGTGTGTGTTTTTCGGTACCCACCCATCACAAAAGTCCTATCCACCCCTTCCCCTTTATCCCCCCTCCTCCAGTGGTTTTACTTTCACGTCAAACATTTACTCGCGCTTCAAGGAAGAACAGTGAAAGAGGAAAGTAGTGGGGAAAAAAAGAAGGGGGTAACCTAGAATTATTTTTTTATTTCGATCTCTCTCTCTCTCTCTTCCCCCTCTCACTCTACTCGACGGTATTGCTACCAAAACGGAGGTCCGCGGACGGTCGGGTTTGAGGAAGTTTTTTTTTCTCCTCCTTTTTCTCGTCGCAGGAAAACTTAATCGCAAGATGGGTGTGAACAGAAAAACCTACAACCGCGCAGCGATCTCTCTGTTAAGGGGAAATAGCTCTCATTAATTTGGTAAGAATTTTTTTTTATCGTCTTATTTTGTTGTGAATCTCCCTCTGACGGGTTTGGGGAGGTAAAAGGGGTGGACTCGTATTTTGGTTTTCTTCACACCTCCGGAGGGTATGAAGAAGTGTTTTGTTTACAAGAGTGTTTTTAGCTGGAGGGCGTTTTCCGGGAAACGAAGCACGGTTGTCGACATTGAAGAGTATGTAAACTTTGACGATATCTCGCCACGTTGGGATCTTGCTATCTATCGCGACTAGCACCCCTTCCCCAGCTCTGTTTTGAGGGAACGAGTTGGTAGGAGGTGGTGGTGGGGGTAGAAATAACACAACACATGGGAAGTCACATGTGTCGTATTATATACCGAAAGTGGGGGAAAACACGTGTGCTACCGTTCCGCCGCAGCTTCTTTTAAAACCTCACCTGATAGAGGCCTACACTTCGTTTAAAAAATATATATATATACATAAACGCCATTTATCTAGAATTTTTCTATTTAGGCCATTGATGTTTGAGATACATGTGAAAAAATAACACACCAAAATGTGTGTTTTAAAAGCTAGCGTGTGAATAATGGATTTTTTTTAAAAATAAACAAAACAGTGACACGTGAAACGAAACGTAGAGAAGGAAGTTTATGAAGATGGCTTCCTGCAGAGAAGTGACGAAAAGAGAAATTGACCTTTCCATTGAGTTGCGGTTAAGCCACCGTCTTCGTAGGATGTGTCGTCTGTACGGTCGGTTATGATGAACACGAAATAGTGAACGCGTAAAGTCGACCAAGATCTTCTTAACTATGATGAGTGATATGAGAAGGATTTACAAAGTGATTTTAGTGAGCTTTTCGTTTTCTTTCAAGAGAGAAAACTTGTATTTTAATATGTGATGTCTGTGATCAGCTTAAAAATTTAACGCGATTATTTTTTTCCTAAGCGTCTTCAAAACTCAATGAAATATTTTCTGTTAATTTAGTTGAGAACAAATTAAATACAAAATATGAAGAAGGAAAGTGAGGTTAGTAACCATGAATTAATTTATCTTTTTTCTGTACGTGATCTTCTATACATGAACTTCCTAATATTGACACGTCGCTTCAATATGTGCAATTAAAATCCTAGAAGCTATATTTTTCAAGTCCAAAGTGCTCAACAATGGACATTTTTCGTAAACGTTTTAATGGAATTACTTCAAGGAAAAAGAATCAGTGTTTTCAGTGAGATTTTTTTGTTACCGTTTAATATGAGTCATAATTTTATATGACGTTTAGTAAAATAGTTAAAAATGATATAGCTTTGGCGATATTTCTAACAAATAAAACGAACTAGTGTGTTGTTATAATGGAAATAATTTGGATTTAACTTCAGTGAATTGTCAAAATAAGGTGTGTTTTTTTTAAATTAAAAACTTGAGACGTCACCAGAGGCTTGCCCCTACCTAAATTTGAGGGCGTTTGCCCTCCTCAACATGTCCCAGTTTGGTTTCTGTGGCTCCCCTACAGTTCAACAGGTCAGTAGACTTACACTTGTCACCGTAACTTTGAACTCTTAGACTAGAATGGCAGTAGGCCTGCATGCTAGAAGCTATTAACAAGATGTACCCTGGGACTTTTTATAAAATCATTATTATTTGTTACTATTCAACAATGAATACTCAACGTCTGTAACTTTGACTCCAAACCTATAGATCTTATTATTTTGGTTCCAGAAACTATTTTTATCGGAAAATATAGGCCTATTGCTACAATAATATTAAAGTTATTTATTGTGTATGTCATACCTATTTACCTATATTCTATGGCATTAGGAACTCAAAGGTTCATTGCCGTACTAACAAAAGTACCCCACCTCTCTCTATCTTGTGTATGTTATAGTTAAAAAGCAGTGTAGGTCTATACAACAAACTATCGTGAATCATGTATATAATTCAATAAATCAGAGAATTGTTATAGTAAATATCGCCACCTCGGTTACTTATTCAATTAAATAATCTTTGTAGTCTATACAGCTTCAATAATTTTTGAGATAAAAAGTCTTACTACTAAACTATCTTGAGTTTCAAACATTTTACTAAAACTAAGCCTAAATATTACTATATTTAAGGATTGTGTTGTGAAATTAAATATTTTGAAACATATAAATACTATTTTCATATAGGCCTATTCATATGTTAGATCATGTGATTGATAGTTGTCACCTTTAATATAAACAGTACTATAAGGTTATACTAATAATAACTTAAATAGTAGAATATTATCAATATTGACTCCAAAAAAAGTTTGTATTTTCTAAGCTCTCCCACCAGAATCATAAATTAATCATAAATTAACCCTAACCTTCCAAGTCTATGAGATTAAATTATAACACTTTGGCTGGATTAATACATTTATAGACTAGCTATTCCCATACAAAGCTGTAATGTGTGTAATTTTGAGAGAGAAATTATAGTTAATTGTTTAGCTAAATTATAAAAATATTTTAATTGCTGATTTTTTAAATGTTTTATGTAATTAATAAAACCAAAAGGTTTTTTTTAAAAATATATCCTCACAAAAGACAGCGTAAACTTTCTCTACCTGTTAGGCCTATTAATTATATTATTTATAAAAAAAATTAGTGAGAAACTTTGTAATTTTCTTTTATTTTTATAAAATGATGTCTTATAAATTTTAATAAAAAGAATTGAAATAATTAGTTTTAAGAGTCCTACTAGAAACTAAACCTTTTACATAAACGTAGGCCTAATTGATTGATTTTTTTTCTAAAATTTAACTTTAAATTAATACAGTAGGTATTTCTCATTTGGATGTAATTTCTAGTCAAACCATTGAAAAAATAATGAAAATATAAAAATCCGGCAGTTATGGAGGATGAAAGTCACCAGCAATTATGGAGGATGAAAGTCACCAGCAACTATGGAGGATGAAAGTCACCAGCATTTATGGAGGATGAAAGGGTCAGCAGTAATTAAATTCACCGGCAGTTATGGAGGATTGAAGTCACCAGGAGTCTATAAGAAAGAGAGTCACCAGGAGTTTATAAAGAAGAAAGTCACCAGGAGTTATGAAGGATGAAAGTCACCAGCAGCTATGGAGGATGAAAGTCACCGGCAGTTATGAAGGATGAAAGTCACCAGCATGTATGAAGGTTGAAAGTCACCAGGAGTCTATAGGGAAGAAAGTCACCAGGAGTATATAAGGAAGAAAGTCACAAGAAGTCTATAAGGAAAAAGTCACCAGAAGTTATGAAGGATGGAAGTCACCAGCAGTTTATGGAGGATGAAAGTCACCAGCAGATATGGAGGATGAAAGTCACCAGTAGTTATGGAGGATGAAAGTCACCAGCAGCTATTGTAGATAAATCACCAGCAGTTATTGAGGATGAAAGTCACCAGCAGCTATGGAGGATGAAAGTCACCAGTAGTTATGGAGGATGAAAGTCACCAGCAGCTATGGAGGATGAAAGTCACCAGCAGCTATGGAGGATGAAAGTCACCAGCAGCTATGTGAGGATGAAAGTCACCAGCAGATATGGAGGATGAAAGTCACCAGTAGTTATGGAGAATGAAAGTCACCAGCAGCTATTGTAGATAAATCACCAGCAGTTATTGAGGATGAAAGTCACCAGCAGTTATGGAACATGAAAGTCATCATGTGATAGAGGTGACGAAAGCATTAAATCATTTTGAATTAGGGTGAAATTAAATCACCCTGAGTTTAGGGGCTTTTTTTTATTCGTGTTTCACTGCCCAACCGGTATTTAAGAATTTAATTACCCTAATTTATTAAGGACAAGCAATATAGAATTTAGAGAAAATAAGCCCTCATTTGCGTTAAGTGATAGTGGAAAACCATTTGGTAAAAAACATCTTCAGTAGATCCAGCCGGGATGAGCCCCTCCCACCAGTCAACGGAAATATCAGACTCAATAAGCTTGAGATTTAGTCTGCATGCCTACCAGCGAGGGTTTTAAGTTTATTAAAGATGCTATCTAAATATAATTTATAATTTAATCAACGTTTAAATACATGTGACGATAATAACGAAGACACTACATAAATGGTCCACTCCGTCGACCCTAGAGGTAGCAAGCGTACCTTGACGAATAACCTTATGGTGAGGCTTATGAGATAGAGTCATAGTGTAATCCGTCAAGAAAAATTTGCTACCTTTTAAGGTAAATGGTTTGTGGATGAATATGCGATGATTTGTTTCAGACATATTATTTTAAATACTGCAGTTACTCTGAGGCGAAATTTTCGGTCAAGTTTTACATGAGTTAATAATTTAACCACCAAACCATCTTTCCTATTTGTTAAGTCTGAAGTTTATTGTACATGACAAAAATGGTCAAAATTATGTTCTTAATTCTAATTTCTAAATACTTTGTTGGAAACTAAATGTGAAATCCCTTAATATGTAGATAAACGGTTACGATTATATCTTCCTATATAATTCCCTCACACTTTTCCGCCCATATGAACATTATATAGCTCCATTAGATCATCTTAAGTTGGACTAAATGATCAAGTATGGACATAATAACACAGCTGACAAGCTACAAGGCATGCATTGTATTCTATTTTTAGATCTAGAACGTCATCGGGAAATTAAGGCATAAATTATGTTTACTAACCACCGCAGTACTGACTGAAAAGTATAAGGTGTCAAATGCTTTTTTTTAATCCACTCATTTTAACAAATCAACTATTTAACGTACTAATCTGAAAGGTATGTACATCTTTCTAAAATAACTAATGTGTAAATTTTTATCAGATATTATTTTGTGTGTTCATCATCATTGTGAGAGTGACACCTTAGACCATTTATTTTACTGAGGGTGGTTTTTAACTGAACGATTTTCCACTCTCCCTCCACGAAAACATGGGCACACTTCTTATAAATCTAGCTTTACTCGTCCCTAACATACTATCGTGATCAGTATATATGCGTACAGCCCGAACGGTTAGTAAGACGTGGTGGAATAAAAAAAAAGGAATACTACCACAGCCTTCAAACATAATTCTGTGAATCTGTTTAAATCAATTATAATTAGGTCACCAGACAGCAAGCATTCTGTAAACAAAGTTTTCTCATTAAAGATAGTAGCTCATTCAAGCATATTTTACAACTTGGTGTCCAGAATTAAATAAAGGATAAACGTGCGGAGATACTATAAAATATTTCGTTTAATTTTTCAGGCTTACACATATTGTATTTTAAAAACAGATTGAAACCATTATATTCACGTGTGTACGCAAGTCCTACACAACTGTTTCTGTCGTTAAAGCAACATTATTTTTGTCATTAAAGGAAATTAATTTTAATGAAACCAGTCATGATGTAATCAAGCCAACCGTGTTTTAAGTTACATGTTATGAACCCAATTTACAAGGATAGTTTTTATTGGTATTACTTTGGTTGCATTCATTAAGCTTACTATAAACAATCAAAAAGGCTGGATAACATTTTATAATCTTTGTTCATCAGTTGTTTAGCGTCGATTTTCCGACATGGCTGCCAGCGGTAAAATTTATGTAAGTTGATACGGTTTTCTTATTAAAATCTTTGTCTTTCACCGAAACAATTAGTCAATACGATTCACACAAAATATTTGCTACATTATTTGAGATAAGCTTTATTTTTATTTTGTAACATTTAATTAATTTGTAAAGTGTAAGCACATTGGAAAAAGTAGACCCATTGAATAAGTCTTAGTAGTTATTATGATTATTATTAATAACTATTATTAATAATTGTTTGTTCGTTGAAAGTCTTCGTTTAGATCGTCTATGGCCTACACACAAATTTTAATATTTTATCATTCATTAGGTGTAATAAAAATTGCACATTTGTTCCTATGTGATACTTAACTTTAAAATTAAATTTTAGTTTTCACTATATAAAAATATATGTTTTATACTAGGTGAGCAATTAACTTATAGTCTATGCTACTAACACAAACTATATACATGGAACAATTTTAACTCAACACAGAGTTTAAGTTTTCACAGTATAGAAATTTAAAAGACAACTTAACAAGTTCCGTTGCACTTCAATAGTTGATTGTTTGAAACCTTAGGTCAACCCAAATTAATTTAGAAAATGTATAGGACAAATAAGTGTAGAGATATTATACTAAAATTCCTCTGTGAAATATAATTAGAAACTACAAGGTAAGTCAATAAACAATAAAGTTCAGTTATAATTTGCAAAAGTTCATATTCGGTTGGACCTATATTGTATATAACTTATATGTTGTTTTTTCTTTGAAACCTTTTGAGGAGAATTTAAAATTAATTGACGTTCCTATTCATCAAAGCATGAATAGAATCTTAGTTTCAATATTGGTTTTTAAATATAATTTGATACTTTCGGGCTAATATTGTTTTTTTTTTATTTTGCGGGCACTTAGTACCGCGCCTTCTATAGCGAACTCCGAATCACTCCAACTGTTGGCCCTCCACGTGAATAATATATTTCCAAACTACCGAGATTTGAATCAAAACTTCTTGCCAGAATTGACTACTATAAAATACATACTAACTATTCATCCAATAAAATACAGGTTAAATAGTGGCAGATAATAAGTTGTAAGCCTCCCAGCAGTTTACAAACTCCTAATTCTAAATATATTGAATAATAGTGGCGTTCTAAAATCTATATATTGAAAATAAACCTTTTATATACATTTTTTTAGCCATCGATAGTATTTTACCCATTAGAATTA
The DNA here is from genome assembly GCA_902151455.1 of Timema bartmani. Lineage (NCBI taxonomy): Eukaryota > Metazoa > Arthropoda > Insecta > Phasmatodea > Timematidae > Timema > Timema bartmani. Next base: position 133,381 of record CABFWB010001020.1, on the reverse strand, counting down.
TATTAATGATGTTTAGTATAGGCTCTATTAGGAAATATGTAAATTGCTTCAGGATCTAATATAAACCTACACACACTGGTGGACACGAGGATTAAGGCACCAACCTTGTCTAGTCTGGTTCACTGGTGACAGGGAGATTGAGATTCGAAAACATCAAAGGTATATTTTCCTAAGGAATCCCCCGCTATCTATCCGTGCAACTGTGGGTACACTTACTTCAAGTAATAACTTTCTCATAATTATGATTAGTATGTGGATAGTCTAGACGAGTGGCTAGGCGCGGTGCACGGAAGATGTGTTTAAAATAAAAGGGGAGCTAACTAAATAATCAGAAGCAAAAATGTATTTCTTAAGTACCCGTGCCATCATGTCACACTACAAGTTTCAACATTTTTACTTTAAATACTTGTAAATTCTAATGTATATCAAAGAAATTTTAACAAAGTTCTGTTAACATGGAAAACCACTTAAATTATAATCTAAAAAAAAAAGCATCGCTATTCCAAGGTGAGCCTTGAAACGTGAGAGCTGAAGATAATGTGGAAAAGTTCTTCCTTGAGTTAGCCAATCTGTTTTGTGGATTTAAATCTTATGGAAAAAATTTTCATATAGTGATACTGGCCTATGCATACTTCAACTCAAAATCACCGTAGGGAAATAATCACCCATCTTTATTTTATTTGGGTTTTAAGGTTTATATAGGGTGATTAGGTAAAACATAGGCCTATGTTTAAAAACCTATAAGCTGGTGTGAATATTTAGTTGTGATATATTTGGGTAGTGTTCAATCCATGTCCTTATTCGTCCAGGAATAAGAGGATAGCAATGGCCTAGAAGTGTCCAAAGCTGTAAAAGAACCAACGATTTCGGGAAATTCGTATCGAATTATTTCGGACATTGTATTAATAACGCTAATTAATTACATTTATACTTTTTGTAAAAAATGGAGATGGGACATAAATTCATTGAAAATTCTAAGTAGGGCGAATAGTATAAATTTATGACCTTTGACCTAATTGATTACGATAAAGCAGGCAGCTTCCACTTTAGCGTGGACATTTTAGGAGTTACTAGAAACACAGTTTTTTTTAAACCACTCTTCAATCTTATTGTGTTGTCATTTTGTAAAGAAAAGTTCTTATGCCTAACTTTTCTGGCAGATTAGTATGAAACTAAATTTGTAATCAATTTTTTTAACTACTTTTGATTTATTTATCATCGTGTTTTACTAACTGGTCAGATTATATGCATATTTGATAGTTACTCTAATGAGGTAGGAATAAGGAATTAAGCATTTTAGAGGTAATCTATCCAAATTTGCATGAAAAAAGAGTGGGAAACCATTCAGGAAAAAACCACCCTCAATAGATCTAACCGGGATTCGAATCCTGATCTCCCCGTCATCAGAAAGCCAATCTAAAACGAGAGCGACGCCTTAGACTATTCGGCCACTAAAGCGGGTTTTAACTGTTGTTGAAAGGGTCAACTAGCTATAATATTCAACTCCTCATATTTTGCGCTTGTAGGTGTACACGATTGGAAGGCCGGCCGGCGGCTTGTAAGTTGAAAGCCGAGAAGCGGGCGGATGTATACGTGGCTTGTCCGCCAAGGCTCGCAATCATGTGATCGTGTGTGTGTGGAGGGGGGGGGGGG
>CABFWB010001020.1:111756-131199 GCA_902151455.1 Timema bartmani | reverse complement strand
TTTTTAAATGAAGGGAAAAGTTCAATGAAAGTCAAGGACACCCTCGACAGATATTTAACAACTGTTTAGGTCATCATGAGAAAAAAAAATTCTATATTTGTATAAAAACAATATTTGATTTATTTTGACCAAAAAGTTGTTTGCTATAAAAACTGCAACAACACAGACATTTTATCACTTTACCTGTTTTTCCATCTTAAATGTATTCGAATGGATATCCACAAGGCCAGGATTTTAATGACTTAAAAATAGCAAAAAAAAAAAACTAATTTTATTTATTTGAGGTAATTTACACTTTATGAACCGACTGATTATATTCCCACATGGGAATGTATATGAGCGAGAGCGGATGGGTCCATCAATTTTGCTGGAAAAGGTAATTTCACACACATTCCAAGGTTCTTTTATATGCCACAATTGATATGGAACCAACGGCTTTACTTCCTCTCCGAAGGAAGTTGTTCTACAGATTTTTATAATTCAAGAAAAATCCGTAAACCCCGGTTGGGTTTGAACCCACGAACATCGGGCCCTGAGGTGAGCACTTTACTCCAAGACCACCTATGTCAGCAAAAAAAACCCTAATATAATGACATTAAAAACATTACTCCTACTTTACACTACAAAAAAAGGGCCCAAAAAATATTAACAAGAAATCAGAATGCACATGAACAGATACAAACAAGCCTCTTATACAAACTGAAACAAAATTAAATTTGCATGGAATAAAATCTTTCGTCCTTCTAAACCTGAACATTGATTCACAAATACCTGCTTCAGAATCAATAGCTACCCGCTCCCACAGAAATATGCCCAGATTAGTTGCAGTTCTTCACCAGTAGTTATGATTATCCTACCACAAAATAAAGCGTGTACATATTTTTTGAAGCAAGCCTACATTTTTATTGTCAGTCTGACAACTATGTGGTTAAAAATATTGTTTAAATATTCATGAATTTACAAACCATCGAGATTATTCAACATAAATGAGCAAAAAAATTTCAAAGAGTTTAAATATAAACTAAAAATCCAAAATGAAAAAATTTTACTAAAAAAACTAGCCTACCTTTAAAATATACATTTATAAAACCAAGCGATCATGAACAGAGCTTATGTAAACATGAGCATTGTCTGTTAAAAAAAAAGTGTCATCAAGATCCGTGCCTTGATTTTGAATTTAGGCCCTACTTTAAGAAAGTTACACAGCTTTTACAAATTAAACATAAATTTAAATATGAAATAATGAAACTCTTGTATCTTTTCGAGGGAAAAGATAAATGTCTAACTCCTTGAACGCCCAATTACTACATTTTTTTCTTGTAAAAGATAGAATTTAATAAAAAAGCAGCAAATAAAATTTAAGTAAAATTGGGACTCTTAATTCATTTTATCGACTATATGAAATTGAGTTAGTTTATTATTAGTAGTCTTAACTACTAATAGCAACCTTTTGAAAAACGATGTTTTATCATATTTTATAATCCAAATTACATTGTTGAGGTGGGGAGGTAGGGGACTCAAGAAAAAGTACGTGTTTTTGCAGTTTTTGTGACAAAACATTTATTTTGTCAAAATAAATAAAATATTGCTTTAGTACAAACATAGAGTTTAATTTTATTCAAATGATAGCCCCAACAGTTGTTGAATATCTGTCAAAGGTGTCCTGGAATTTAATGGCATCTATTTTCTCTTCATTTAATAAGTTTGTCATCTAATGACACCGTGCTAACAACAGATAATCAACAACTGTTTATATCGCTATAAATCTCTATGTTTGTACTAAAGCATTGATATTTTATTTATTTTGGCCAACAAATATCTCGTTAAAAAAATTGCGAACACATTGATATAATCCTATTTCTTTTAATACAAGGACTGAATTAAGATCCATGCTATACCAAATTTTAAGTCTTCTTTGTTTTAACTTACAATTTGAAAGATTTTTTTTAAGCTATTCTCACAATCTAGTTTCTAACCGACCTTAAAGAAGTGGTGTATACCCGCTTTATTTTTCCTTAAAATACTATCAATCAAAGCACAACATATTTTAATACTAATAGACCTAATGTAATATTTCAATTAATACTTTAGTGGTAGATAAAATATAGAAGGATTTTGGTGTGAATCCTCTCTTGGAAAATGGAAGCATCTTTTCTACTCCAAGCAATGATGATAATAATAATAATAATAAAGAGTTATTTTATAGGTAGGCCTATGGATAATATCTATCAAAATTGACAGCTACAGATCACATGAATTTACATATCATGAATAGATAAAAGCAGATCTAGTACATTTTCTAACTGTCAGAAAATTGGACCGTACATTGTTTTGGTCTCTATGAAATCCTAGAGAGACCCCACATACCAGCTAAATCCTGCCAGAACACAGTCGACACGCGTCAGAACTACAACCCCCACTTCTACACATTATATATATATATTAGGCCACCGTCTTGATCCAATATTTTGCCACAATCGTCTCGTACATGAAACCAAATTAACGGTGAATAAAGTCAACGATTAATATGCTTTGGCTCTTTGAATTTTACCGGTAAAAATTTCAGATGATTGAATCCCAACGTGCGGTTCGATAAAAACATGGTGTCGATACTTCTCTTCCAATACTAGAAATGAGTCAAATATCGATACTTTTTTCCGATACTCAATCCTACTAGACCCTAACGTTATGTCGTGAAGAAACGAGGCCTTCATAAGCTGCTACCGTGTGCAACGTCATTCAGTAAGGGGGTCAGTATGACGCGCGTTTGACGCAGCTTTCAAACGCACCTTTCGAATTAGACTCTGTGGTATGCCGTGCGATTTAATGAAGACGTCCTTATGACGAGGGCTATCCTCGTACCACTCATTCATTTCCATGAATACCATAAAAACGTAATCGCGTCTCTCAGTTAATACATTACTAGTTAATATTTCTAGGTACTTTGCATCTAAAACATTCAACGATCGCAAAAGAAATACGAATTTCATGACATTCTAGATAGACGAAAAGACACCTGACGTAAAGACCCACGCGTTGATGCGCGAGATGGAAACTGAAGACAATTCCAACATGTCCGCCCTCACCCCCAGCACTCCCTCCCCCTTCCACCACCCACACACTTACGTCAGGAATTGAACCAAGATATGCTTGTAGGCCAGGGGTTTGAAATACGGTAGATCTCGTGGCAATTCTCATTGGATCGCGTAATAAAACCACATCATCATTAAAAGTCGATCTTTGATTCTTTTAAATCGCAAATAAATTAGGTACTTGAAAATAATATTTAAGTTTGACCAAAATCACCTTGATCGGCTATAGTTGGTAATTTTATAAGGAAATTAAGTATGAAAAAGAAGATTTTGTTGATTTTATATTATTTTTTTCTAGAATGTGGTGACATAAGAAGGTTGACATTAAGGAATAAATGTAAGTTATCAGGAGAAACAAAAAAGCAAAATTAGAGTAGAGAAACGAGGCTTGATGACGGAACCCTTGATAAGATTACACAGTGATCGCGCCCCAAAGAAGTTTTCCGGCCCCTGCTGTGGGTGCATATATATAACAGGGACGTATTTCCGCTGAGCATTCGAATGAACAAACAGCAGGATGTCCGACATGACCATGGCTAGAGATGGGAATTCTCCCGGTAAAAATGTCAGACAATTGAATCTCTAGTGAAGAATATGCATACGTAAAGCCCCGTGGTAGTAAACTAATATTAATGAAATTTCTATCTGGCCCACAGTAGACCGGAGGAACTCTGACGTTACTGACACATTCAACCACCAAGCGATGTAGTCGATACAAGAGTGCGAGAATAAAAAACGCTGTTATTTATTTATTGTGACTCATTATGACGTCCTCGGGATAATTTAAACATGAGTTAGAACTCTTAAAACTTTTTATATCTTGATCGCATTCGTTCGATTTAAATTTTATTATCTATACAAATTGTTATGTGCCTTGTTTATTTGGGGCAGGGCCTATTTAACGTGAACTTTACGAAACGACTTGTTGTTAAATCAGCACACAACTAAAAAAACTAACTTTATTCTACAGGTAAAGCCACAATTTCAACAATGATAAAAATTTTCAGCTATGCTGAGAATCGAATCCGGGGTCTTTAGTTCTGTTGACTTATACATGAGCTAATGACTTAGCTTAGTTGTTGAACTCTTGACAATTTTGAAGAGCAAGTGTTGAAATTTGGTTGATAATGCATAAGATGATTTAGGACTTCACTTAAAAACTATAATAATTATGCTTCTATTTTTCAATCAATGGTTTTAATGAATGATAGCTTGCTAATTTCTAGTAAACATGGCTTTAAGTTTTCATTATCCAAATCACAATAATGCTCTATTAAATTAAAATATAGGATAAACATTCAAATGAAACGTTAGCAATGTGTTTACAAATCAGTTAATATTTTAATTAAAATGAAGTTATTCGAAAGTAGTGAATAATTCATTAACATTGCGTTCCGTATTTTGAACAGGAACTTAAGTCATATTGTCACACCAGCCATTGTTTATAGTAATAATGTACTAGAGTATTAAATGTGAACTTTCTAAACAAAATGAAATGTTAGATCAACCTAATATCAAATGACCAACCTAAGAGAGAGAGAGAGAGAGAGAGACTAATTAACTCATAGGGCAAGGAATTTTACACTATTTGAACGACACACAGGTTGACCGTATGTTTATATCTAATAAGTAGTAAGTAATAAATAATAACAATAATTCTTCGTTGTTCTACCTAAAAAAATTCAGAATTAATCTTTTAAAAAAATAACGTTTACAAGATACGATGAAGATGTTTTCAAAATTTCAAATTTCAAAAATTTTAAAGGAATTTATTTAAAAAAAATGAAATTATTTAAAGCGAGGATGTGCTCAGAAATTTCAAATTTCAATAGTATTCAAAGGAATTTGTTTTAAATAAATGGTAGGGTTTACCACTCAAATTTCTCCCGCCCTTATCTCAAAATAGACATTTACCAAGAATTCGTAAGATTTGTGAAACGAAGTAATAGGTCTATAATTTGTAGTAGAAATACTACATTAAGGATCACACATGAAATATACATTGTTACTTACTTACTCTATGGCATTAAGAACTAGTAACACTATTACAGGAAAATTGCAAAAAAGAGAAACATCTTTGTCCATCGAAGAGTATAAGAATCAAATTCATTTTCAAATACCTGAATTAAAATTATATATATTTGCTTATATCTCAGAAACTATCAGTATCATAAAAATATATATTTCAAATAATATATTTTTTATTTAATTGTACTACAACTTTACAATGATAGGTTATTTCGAATCTCAAATAGTTGCAGAGAAATGATCAAGATTGGAAGCTTTTCCTCATGTAAAGTACCTTCAAATTTATTTTAATGAGAAAATTACAGCTACCATCTTGTTTATAATGATAAACAGTGTCTAGATATAAAATGTAATCAAAATCGTTAGAGGAAATTTTGAGAAAATCGATTTTTTCGATTTTCGCCCCTCAGTAAACAAACTACCCTTAAATTCAGATATATAAATCCAAAAACCCCTCAGGAAGACTTTATGCAAACCCCAGCTACCAAATTTTATCCCAATCGGTAAAATAGTCTCGGCTCTAGACCAAGGCACAGACAGACGGTATTGCGAAAACATTTTTTTTTTTGTTTCAGGGGGGTCATGAAACGTTGACCTATATCAAAACCTAAAGTTCGAATTTCAAATTTTAAAAATGTTCAAAATGTCATAAAACGACAATTTAAGTATAGAGCACAATTCCTACAGCAATTTCTTGAGTTCTAAAAAACAGTTCTTTTAAAGCATTTTAATTCTAAGCTTATCATACCAAATTTCACAAATTTTCACTAGCGATGCCTCAATCTATGTATAGGCCTGCAGTACGTTAGTCGGTGATTGTATGATAATTAATATAAATAAGGGGTTGCCTATGTCATAAAGGGTATAAAGGTCACCATGAATGTCCCGAATAGAGCATAATCTACTTATATCTAAGACCATTGGGTGACAAAACATCTGCAGGCTGAATACATCAAATATATATGTTGACACTTTGACCTAAAAGATCCACCAAAAAAAATTATATTTAATTTCCAAATCGCCCTATTCCTTTGGATTTAATTGTAAAGTTAAAACTTATGTCCAATCAATTTTGTGAATCTTACAACTTACTTTACACTAATTATATGAAAATTAAATTAGTATTAGGTCTACTGCTATACTAGGCCTCTGATTAACAAAAACAGTAACAATAACAATAAAAATAAAACACTATATGTATATTAATTAAGAGCATCAGTAGTAGACATAGAAATTGAATATCATTGTAGATTAAAATCGCTGTTTAAAAATAACATGCTTACATTGTTGATAAATAAAATAGTAATTACAAAAAATATTTAATTTGTTTAAAATAAGTTATTCAGATTCCTCCCCTTATTTACTTGAATAGTCTTAAATTTATCCGAAAAGGACCAACAATGAAAATATACAAGATGTTCACTCACCTGACTTTTCTTCTTTAGATATGGGAAAAACAGGTTTTCACAATTTTAAAAGTCTTACGTCATCTTCTTATTCATTAGTATATCAACTAGCATGATCCACATTAGAGTTATATAATTTTAGCGCTAAATATTAATTATATTAATTATTTATAAGTTCTTTTCCAATTCTTTTCCCCAAAATCAGTTGCCAAAGAAACATTTTCACATCTTCTTTAAAGTCCATTTTGAAGAGAGCCCTGATTAAAAGCTTCAAACTCTTTCAAAAATATACAATCACTTTAGCCAATAATAAGATAGTTTCTAAATATAAACTAATTAATTAACTACTATATAATATGTAAACTAAGTTAACAATTTATGATTATAATTTATTTGAACTAGAAGTTTCTTTAAATCAGTTATGATACTTACAGTAAATAATTTTATTTTAATCATGCTACCCTAATTTGTCACTAAGAACGCGAGATTCATACAATCACTACTTGGTTCCAAAGACAGACAAACTCGAATATTATGCATTCTTATTAAAGGTTGGCCACATTAACAAAACTAAATGTATCGCATAGCTTGCTTGAACTGAATGGATGAAATAATAGCTAAGTACTTGCTTAAAAATAGTCAAATTTAATAAAACATTAAGGTATTTTTTTAAATCTGTGAAGATAAAGTATAAATACACATTAATAACCTTTAAGCTGATTTAAGTTTGTTTTCTGGGCTGGCGGTTATCATGTCAACAATGAGTACGTACAAGCTATGGCTATGATTTCACGGTAAAAAAAACAACAGGAAATAATGTCCCTTGAGCTCAGGTAGGTGCAATATTGTTGTTTCCAATATATTGGGAGTAAAATAAATAAGGGTAAGGATTAACAACTTTCCCTTCAAAGTAATAACTGTCTTCCAAAACTTGGGGCTCTGCGCAGTTACGTTTTGAATAGGTTTTTTTTAACTCTTATTATATTCAAATTGTTTTCACTCTATTTACTAGTCAAACTTATTATTTTGGAGGGTATCATATACCTATGATGTGCTGATATTACGCCAACGTGTAAGTGAGATAAAATTCCTTTAATTACTAACTTTAAATTAGGCCTAAAATCGAAGGTGTTAAACAATTCGTACCAAGCGTGACTGTCTTTGATTAATATTGATGTGGCATTTCGATCGTTTAGCAACAGCATTAATGATAAGAGTTATTTGGTCATCAATGTAGACCTACTTTCTCCTAGGCTATTGTTACTTGTTCATGTCTGTAGTTCGATCCTAGGCTGTGCATATTTGAAGGAATCACATAAAGTTTCTGCTCAAGAATATCATCAGAATATCATTATATAATGTTCTTATCGTTGTTACATTCTTAAAATTTCTCTTTGGATTTCAAGTTGAAATATCTCCTGTAATTTCTTCTTTGATTTGGTATTTCTCATTGGTGATCAACTTAAACAGAACATAAATGAGTACAATATTAAATAGTATATTATTATGTTAATAGAAAATAGCCATTGCTCACGGTCTAGGCTCAAAAATGAAAATTGGTACAAGCATTTGGCTGTAATCACGGAACAGACAAATGAAATACCAAAATGGTCAAGTTAAAACAGTACCTGGCTCTTCTCAATTCAATTAATAGTGTGGAAGTCCGCTAAATTATTACTGCGTCCAAACTGCTGGAAATGTATAGTTAACACTAGGAACTTTAATTACTAACGTATGTTGGTTTAACACATTGATGCATAGCACAATACTTTTTATCTACGACGAATAATTTGATTCTATTTTGGTGTCTTACCCACATACATTAGTTTTACATGTTTTTTAAGGTAGAATGTCTATTTTAATGGATGTAAAAAATAAAATAAAAAAATAACAAGTCTCATTATCATTTCACCCATTTATTTTAAAAAAATATTTTTTTAACCTAAACATTTTTACTGTTTTATTTAAAAATTGGTTTCGACCAGCTGCGCACCAAAACACTCACGCAGATGTCTCCGTGTATCGGTCGCGCTATACTCTCTCGTCCCTCCCCTCCCCTTTTCTTCTTCCCGCACGAAGCCACTTCCGGTCTGTCAACGTCTTTACCTAGTTGACATTGCTAACAGGTACAATTAACAAGGTAGGTCCTAACACCAGGTTACCCATGCTATGTCCACGCTGATAAACAAAGTAGACATATATTTTTTAAGGAAATAATATTTTGTGTGTCTTAGTTGGTATTTTATTACACGGTATTTCTTTTTTATGAAGCAGCTGAAGCTTTATTGTATTATTATTTTAAAAATATATTCATACCCCTACTAAAACGGTTGTTTTTACAAATTGGATGTCAAAACATCCAAGCCTACTTTAATTAAAGGTTGTTCGTGTGTGATCTATAATTTCGATAGCAGATATTTTTTCTAAAGAGTTGTGAGAGGGGGGGAATAAATGTGTTTTTTTATTCATAGCTTTCTTTAATATTTGGTACAAGCTTCGAAGATACGAAAATCCAAAACAAGAGTTCACATCCAATTTCAATAAATAATCGAAAAAGATAATGTTCTTGTTTTTTTAAAATATTAAATGGCTTATCTTGAGATAGTCATAATTTAATTTTTAGTTAGATATTTAATTACCTTAAATCAAGAAGGGCATCGGAAAACATAATTTTTATCCTACCAGAACCTACAAAATTTAAAATAAGTTTGCTTAGCGTTAGAAGCGTGTGACTATTATAAAGGTTATCCTCGACTTACACGGATTCGTAGATACGCGGTTGTGGTACTTGGGCTTACGACTAGCAGTGCTATCTATCAAGCACCGCTTTAAACGTGTTAAATGGTGGTCCTAGTAAGCTGGGGCACAGATGATTACGTGATTGGCATTTTGTTTGTTTATACCTGGAGTGCAAGGCTTTTTCTCAAAGTTTTTCTCCAGAAGCAGAACCTGGTTAATTCTTATAGTTATTATCCCTTTGGACGAGAATGGATCTCAAAAATGTATTGCATAACCATTCGACTTAAGTTAATTTTCAAACTGTATACCTTCTATACAAATATTAACTGCGTAAATCAAGGACTTATTTTATATATATAATGTATAAATCCATCCACACTATCCACAATTAACTAGCTTTAATAGGATTGAGAAGAGAAAATGAGAGTTTAGAGTGCATGCACCCAAATTTGCGTGGAGGGAGAGTAGAAAAAAACAATTTAAAAAAATAACAGAATTCTTGCCTGGTGAACTGGAGGTATTTTAACTCCGACCTCACCATCGCGGGCAAATCAGAATAATAAAGTTTCCCGGGTTTGACTCTCGAGTGACGGTTTAATTTTTTAAACAAATAGGTCTATAAGAACACTATGTAAAGCTAAGTTAGCTTGTAGTTCATGTTATGATATAGTCTTGTGTTTATAAAGTGTGAGTTAAATACCTCCAATATAAAAATAGACATGTATCTAAACTTAACCCTCGTGAGTCAAATAGTCGTGGGTTGTATAAAAGCTCTGCGTCCTGCCATACACGGCCAGCTATTTTTGCACGGCAGGAAATGTTCATATTAAGACGTGTTAGATTACAATCGTACTTCACCTTGTACAACTATGGGCTGGCAAAAGTTTATTTTTTTAAATTATTTTTAAAAGAAAAAAACAGGAGTCTTCTTACGCAAACAACAAATTTAATATTATTTTTATTTAAATAAAAAAGGGCCCAATTAAAAATTAAAGTTTAAACCATCCGAAACTTTTGAAGGACACGCATTTGACGCCATTGTTGAGTGACAAGTAGTACTGGTAATTGAAAGAATTTATGAGTGAGGGAAATATGTAAGTGAAAACAACACGAATAGAAAAGGCAAAAAAACTTTTAAAAAAAACCCGGCTTGCCTAATTATTTTGGATAAAACCTGTTTTCTTAATTACTTTGGATACATATATTTTTATATCGTTCCTATTAAACTAAAAACTTCAAAGCGTCTTTATATAGAACATATTCGTGTGGCAGTATTTTGGAAAACGGGCTACTTTTTTTTTTTTAAGTGGTCTGAAAAACAAGGTAGGTGATATATGCTTTATTCCATTCTTTCTATCAAATTCATCCCTAAGCCTTCTAGTTTTTTTAATCCCTCCCCAGTATGAGGGGATGAGGGTGGTAGCAGGAGTTGATAGTGGTCAGAAAAATAATCCAAAAAAGTGATAAAAACGGGGAAAAAAAAAGTTCAAGCGAAGAGGTTACGTGGTCATAAATGATGTCGCATATATAGTTATCAGAATCATGCACAATGTTGTTGTAGCAACTTGACGTCTGCTCTGAAATGTCATGGCGACAACATAAATATTTGTTGCTTCTTGAAATGACCTTGTGACATGCACACTATTCTATACCCCACACCCCCAAGCGCACACCCTCCTTTTTAAATTAATTTAATTTAATTTTATATTTATTCTGACCAACAAATTTCCCACAGTTAATATATCGGATTGTTTCTTTATTTTACTATACAGGATGGGTCCGAAATAATTAGACGATTAGTAACTTAAGAATTAACCTTTTAACTGTAAAGTAAATATTTGTTAGCTAAATAAAAGCAAACTACATACTAGACTTCTTCACTTTTTGAAGATAATGTCACTCAGGTGAGCTCCAGCTGACGTCAGATAAAACTCAGCACGTTGTCCATCACTTAGCTGAGCATAGATAATCTAATTGTTCCCACCCCACCCTGTATTACTCGCCCACTTCGGTGGTCGAGTGGACTAAGGCGTCACTCTAACGATATACTGGACTGCCGTGTGCAGTGAAATCCGGGTTCGAATACCAGTCCTTTGTAGTGAGGGTGGTGTTACCTAAATGGCTTACAACAATCTTTCTTTCTCCGCGCAAATATGAGTATACTTTATCCAAATTGAACGTTCCTCTTACCTAACACACTAGCGCAACTATTACCAAGGCCCATCCATCAGGGGAAGCTAGGTGGTCGCCTAGGGGGCAGAGACCACTGGGGTGCATTCTAACCAAACGTAATTCTTTTAGTGTTTTAAAAAAATAGCGATTTAAGTTAAATAAAGGAATAATACTTAAATATTTTAGATAGTTAATTTAAAAAAGATTGATTAACAATTTAACCAATTTTATGGTTCAATGACATTCAGGGTCGCTTTGTCGACGAATCTCTTTGATATTTAATTATAAACTTCTGAAAATATTTAGAGAAAATAAAGAGATTAAGGGATAATATTTTTGCACATATTGATTAAGCGGAGGGGCATGCCTACTTTTGGTGAAAACGATATTAAGAAATATCAAACCATTCCTAAAAAAAAATGTGGGATTTCTAAACGTCTGCAACGCTTCTCACTGCTCTCAAGGTGGAAGTTTAAGGAACGGTGAGCTAAGGGCGCAATTTTTATAGCAAAACTTTTTTTGGCCAACATAAATAAAATATTGCCCCAATAGAAACATTTAGTCTAATTTTCTTCACAAGGTGATATCAACAGTTGTTTAGTATCTGTCATGAGCATAGCGGTATTAGATGAGACACTTTTTAAATGAAGAGAAAAAGTTGTCAGTAAATAATAGGACATTCTTGACAAATACTCAACAAATGTTGAAGTAGGCCTAACCATGTGACGAAAATTAAACTATTTTTCATCAGGAGAAATTGTTTGATTTATTTTTATCAAACAAATGTTGGTATAGAAACTGTATAAACACTGACCTTAGCTCGCGATTCTCACACTCCGAACTTAAGACGCGGTGCTAAAATATACATATATAGGCCTATATTATATTTCTCACTGGTGAGCACGTGGCCTATACGTCAAAATCGTCTAATCTGGTTTGTTAGAGCTATAATCCCAGCCTGAGGTAGTTTTTTTCATATCTTGTTCCCCATACACTAATCACGTGAATGTGGGTGCAATTCTTTTAAATGACAACCGATACATTCCTACTTAACTAGTGTTAATGTATAAATCATCTTCATGTCGGTGGGCTAAAAGTGAGACTCAATTAATTATGACCCGCCTCGGTGGCGTAGTTAGCTAACGTGCTAGTTTCGTGTTGAGCTAGACTGCCGAAGATGGGGAGATCCGAGGTTCGAATCTAGTCGGGTGAACTGGGTCCGGTTTTCTTAAATGGCTTTCTTAAATGGTTTTCCACTCTACCTCCACACAAATGCGGGATCACCTCCTCTATATTCAAGCTTCCCAATTCCTAGCACATTAGCTTAATTAGTACTCAAGCGTATAACCCAAACGGTTAGTAAGGCGCGGTGCTAAGTATTATTATTATTATTGTTATTATTATTATTATTATTATTATAATAATATACTTATGCTTTGATTGTGATATAAGGGTCTGGGCTCGAATACTAGCTTGGTATACTAGGTGTATATATATATAAATTGTTTCTCACTTACATTCAACGCAAATTTTTGAATACGCTTCCTATCAATTCTAATCTCATCCCCATTAGCGTAATTAAAATGCGCTTAGATCGGACGGGTGGCAAGACGTTGATTTCGGGTACTAGGTGTGCTTATCTATAAACCACACCGGTAATCGCATGGTCAGCCGTCTAACCGCTCTAACGCGTCACTCCCGCGCTGATTGGACTGCCAGTGAAGGAAAGATCGGGGGTTCGAATCTCGGTCGGGTATACTGAGGGTGTTTTTTTCCCTTAAATTGTCTACCACTCTTTCTCGATGCGATTGTGGGTACATTATTTCTAAATTTGTACCTTACCCATCCTTATTAAACTAGCGTAGTTTATGCACGGATACTAAGGACGCGGTGTGGGGAATAAAAAGCAGTACCAGCTTGTTACTAGAGGAAAAAAACAACACAGCTCAAAGGTATATTCAAAGTATTTATTGTTTTTATATCCAATCAGCATTCGTGTTTATTCTATCTACTGCCCTTGAAGTCGTATGTCAACATAATCATCGTTAGGACATTTTTGTTACCACTAGTTCCGCCTGGAAACAATGGCCCAACATAACCTATAAAATCCTTCAGTGTTTCTCAAGCTAACCATTATCCTACCGTTGTTATGTGTTGAACACAAACCGAAATGTAATTCATACAACTTTTTACACCTATCATAAACAGGTGTGAGAATCACCTCAACGCTTGGATATTGTGATGGCCGATTTTACGTTGACGTAGTATAAACAAGAATTTTATTTGCGATTACTTTCCTGTTTTTACTTTTTTTTGGTGTGTGTTTGTGTGGTTTTTTTATTTACATTTATGACCCGCCATTTTGTTTGGCCGTAGTTAAAACATAGCAAACGATGGATAATTTGCATAAGTGTTTGTTTTTTTCTTAGCCTGTAGTAAACCATTTCAAGAGCTGTGTTCTGAAATCAGTTATTTATTCTTTCAAACTTTTCTGAACCTTTATGCCAGAAAATAAAGTGAATACTTACTTGTAAAGTGTTGTGTTATGAATTTTTTTTTCAAACTTTTCTAAGTAGGTCTATCTTTATGACCAATAATAAAGTGAATATTTACTTGTAAAGTTGTATTTATCCTTTAGGAATATTAATACTATTTTAGGTCACATCACGTGTTTATGCTTCCATTTTTACAGTGGGACTATTTATTAAATACAAATTGGTGGGCACGAATAAATAGAAAACACATATTATAAAAATGGCATTCCACGACGAAAAACAGCTATATTTATTTGTTATTCTTTTTAAGACCGAGTCTTATTACTTGTTCAGTCCATACGCATGTATAATAATTAATCTGATGGGTTATGGGTTAGGAAGGAAGGAATTTAGGAGTAATCTACCAGCATTTACTTGGAAGGAGAGCTGGAAACAATTTAGGAAAAAACATCCCCAGTAGATCACCGAGATTCGAACCACGATCTAACCTTCTTCAGCAGGTCAGTCTAATATGAGAGTGACTCCTTAGACCATTCGGCCACTGAAGCGAGTGCTAAGTTTATTGAAAAGATTTAAGGAATAAGTAATAAAAAAACCATTCATCCAAAGATATGCTGATAATCTTGAGATTTTTTGGTTTGTTTGTGCGCATAATATAAAATGGCTAAAAAAGCACAGTGTCTTTTATTTACACATTAATAATTTTGGTTGTAAAATTTGTGAACTCAGAAAAAAACAAATAAGTGTATTCTCTTAATCCCCACCTTAAAGTTACAATTTTTTTACTATATTGTATTATTACGATGGTGAGAGTGCAATTAGGTAAAAGGTCAATTTACGAATGGCAAGCATGTTACACAACTTCTAATTAGTGTGTTTGTCTCTTCAATGTTAAATATCACGAGATTGATTATGTGGTATATTTGTTATAATATATTATGTGATGGGGAAATACGGTTAGTCGCTGACAATGCTACTTCTTTTATCATTTTTATGCCCTCATGTTTTACTTTTATACTAGACGTACAGGTACACTGCGTTTACCATGTAAGGTACCTTGACGGATTACAATATGACCCTAGCTTATAAGCTATACCATAGTGGAATAATGCAAGGTACATTTGCTACCTTAAAGAGTAAGCGAAGGCTATATGTAGGGTTAAATTTCTAGGAAGGATGTGTGTGTATTTGTGAATGTAAAGGTGTGATTTGGAATGGATACTATAACACCCACTAATACCTATTAACAATGTAGGGATCATAATAAACTTTTTCCAGCCTGGGGCCGGGTCAGTTTAATAATAGGCCTATGCCACCCACCATTTTTCTCCTTTAACTCACACTTTTCTGTTATCTGCTTCTCACATTTCTTTATTGGTCTCCCTTGCGGTCTCTACCCTAGATACGTCATCTCCATAATTTTCTTTTGGATTCTTTGTTTTTACATTCTCATTACAAGACCATACCGTCTCCCTCTAACTTCCTCTACAATATAATCTACTCCAACATTCTCATTCTCTGTCCATACCATCTCACCCTTCCTTCCTATACTATCTAATTTATTCAAACATCCTCAATATATGTCCATACCATCTCACCTTTGCTTCTTCTATAATATCATGTACTCCATCAACCTAACTACATGTCCATACCATCTCACCCTTCCTTTCTATACTATCTAATGTACTCCAACATCCTTATTACATGTCCATACCATCTCACCCTTGTTTCCTCTACTATCTTATGTACCCCCCCATATTCCCACTCTTGCCTTGACAACTTCATTCCTATTCCTCCATAGCCTCAACTTTCCTTGTATCTCTTACATCCAATATCTATGTTTCTACTCCATAAGTAACTCTGGGTACAAAAGTACGCCCTATACAGCTCTTTACTTCACTTCAGGGACACTTCTCTTTTCCATATCAATTCTCTTAGTTGTAAAAAACCACCCCCTGATACGTTTTTATTAGATCATCTCTGCACCTTCCATCCGCCTCAATCACGCTTCCGAGATACTTTACACTGTTTACTTCTCAGGTCTACAATTAACAAAGTGTCCAAAAGGGTGTTTTATTAAATACAGACATATATGTTGTTTGAATAACAGTTTAATGTTTTATTAATTTTATTTAATAGGTATTGCTAATATCAAAAGTGACAGCTGCAGATCATATGATTTTAAATGAAAGTAGATCTAGTAATTTTTTCTAGATGTCCTAAGAAAATTGGACTGTAGTAAAGCATTTAGTGGTTCTTAAATTATAATATTCATGCCGTATGATTCGTAACGTTACAATCCACAAAAAATAGGCTGCCGCAACAGAAACACAGCACTTTGGACAACTGTACGACTCAGACGACCATTTACGTTTCATGTAGTATAGATCACAAGAACTCTCAGATAATATAATTATAATTTACTATGTAATAGTACACTATATTATTACTAATAGTATTACTATTTAATGTTTTGAAAAGCTGCATTAAAATTTTAACAACCCTAATTTTAAATTTTGAACTTCACCTTTCTCATGGCTAGACCAAAAACATTCAGATTATAAATACACAATAGGGTAAAAAGTTGTTTCACTTGGTTTCGCAAAAAAATAATACCGTAAGTTAACATAAACATTACCAGCATCGGCGGGCACGTGAACTAAATCTCAGATTCATACATATTTCAAAAGAAAATGTGATTGATTACCTTCCTCAACACTACCCCACTAATGCAATTAAATGCACATCACACGAATGCGTAAAGAGACGTAATGTATATTTGTGTAAATTACAAGTATACCGAAAGGGATCATAGACAAGTGACAGTGATAAAAATTGATAAGATATTGTTGCTATTTTTAAGTTTTTCTCATATATTCTTTGGTTAATTCTAACTCACTATGCAGAAATATATGAATCATCAATATTTTAGAGATCTGAACAAATTAAATCTTCATAAGTCAATAAATATACGCGTTACCCAAACATTGGGGTAAAATATAATCGAACTCAAATAGATCTAGTATTTTATAAATAGAGCTAAAAAGTAAATAATTTATAATAGGTTTAATAAGATTTCTGGAAATTATGTTGACCTCATATTTGTTTACAGTAAAAATAAAAATTCGAGTTGTCGTTTTATAATTCATCAATACGAATGTGTTTCTTTATGGAATGGAAACAGTAGAGTTACAATAAATTCACACACTTTTAAGAAACGATGCTTAAAGATGCTTGTCTATGAATATGGCGCCATTTTATACCATTTCAAGATTATAAATCTAACAGTAATAGTAGCCTACAATCATCTGCTTTGCTAGCTAATAAAAAAACAGAACAAAGTATGATTTAAGATCTGAAATTACCTGCAATTAACATAAATTACGTGTTTATAGACTATTCCAGAGGGAAACATTTTGAACAACATTAATATGGATTGTTGATCAGTCTCGAAAAAACATGTTGACCTTATTTTTAATTAGTCATCTACCGGGCGTTCGCCTCTTGATGCCTGGCGGCTTTATATGTTTGCCTACCAGCATCGTCAGGCACGTGTCTTAATCGTCAAGCTCATATAGCCTAGTTTAATGGTTATGGGTAGATCAGGGTTCGAATCCCAACCTTGTGTTATAGGAGTATTTTTCTTTTAAATGGATTCACACATTACTAATTCACAAATCTGGGCACATTTTATCTAAATTCTACATCGCTCATCCTTACCTCATTAATATTATGTTGGTAACCTAAACCTAGATAGTAAGACGCAACGACAAAAGGACAGCAATAGGTTTATATATTTTCCACCACGTCTTGGAGCTACTTGGAAAAAAAAGAGAAAAAAAAGTAGCGGTTCCGGTCTATAAAACTGAGACAAACGCCCGGTGGGTTCGTTGTGCTAACCATACGACAGCCTCTATCAAAAGAATTTGGCACTATCTTCAACAACAGACGATGGCTGACGGACAGTAGGGCTTGTTTGCGGACTGATGCCATGGAGACTTAGTAACTGTTCGGGTATGCGCATACATTAATTACGCTAATTGGGTAGGGATGACAAAGGTAGAATTTAGACTAAATGTACTCGAATTGACGTTATGGGGGGAAAAAACACTTAGGTACACCTGAGCAGGTGGTGTTAGTATCAATGGTAGCTCCACAGGTTGCCGATGATTTCCTCACGTCCATCACAGACTTTGCCTTAAAATTTGAGTGAAGAATGACCATGATAGCCAGACGAATCCTGGAAAGATCAGTGGTAGAGCATTTTCATGCTAAGCAAATGATCCCGAACTCAATTTCTATGTCCAAATGTCATTATTTCAAAACTAGAACTTTTTTTTGCGATCAACATTGATCATTTTACCAAACCGTTAGTGTTTATACATAGTGAAAAGTAGTGTAAGTAATGATTAGTAACAGATACCAATCACATGACTTGACATACGATTGCAAACTTAAATAAAGTTTCTTACTGCCTGAATCGGAGTGTAGGTTACTTTAGAAATCGCAGTCACAATAAAATGTCTAATTGTTGGTAAACCATCTGTCCTTCGAGTAAAACCCGTTTTGTAGCTCGTCAAAAACAGAATTTGGTTGCACGTATAAGATTTTAACGTATGTTTTATTATTTATATCATATGTATCACCGTCATTAAGTCATCAATCTTGCAAATTGGTTTTGCTGCAGCTCTACCCTTTAGCCGATCCTGGGCCAAATTTGTTACATCTTTATACCTTCTTCTGCCAACATCGTCCAATATCTGATTCATGGACTCCATACTTGGTCTCCTTCTCTAATTTCTCCCTTATACAAACACGCACGCACGCACACACACACACACACACACACAAACACACACACAAACACACACACACATTCCTTTTTTCATGTTCAGTTAAAAGTATAATGAACCAGAAGTTCTTCACTTTCAAAATTGTTTGGTTTTCTTGTACGTTCATTCGTTCTCGTATTACCACAATAAATCAAGCCTAATTTTTGTCAGACTTTTATAGAAACTAATGGGCTACCAAAGGATCATTTGAAGCTTGGTAATAACTATGTACTCTTTTAACGAAGCACACATGTTTGGTTTTTAACAAAATGATATTATTTGTCGAGAATAAAATCATAATTATATTGATTTATGGTCAGGTTTTTTTTTAAAAAAAAACACCTTCATTCTGCATTGCTTACTAAAATATTTTAGGTAAAAATATGAAACAAGTGACGCTCCACATCGGTATAACACGTCACTCTCGTGTTGGACTATATTTGATTATGTGGAAATCCGGGGTTTGAATCTCGTTTGGATATACTTAGGGAGTTTTTATATACATCATTTCCTGCTCAAATTTAGGTACAATTCATATTAATGTATTGTGATAGAATTTTATATATTTATTATATATTAAATAAAAGGGGTATGCGAAGACAACTTTTTCAATTCGAATATAAACTGAATCTAAGCTCGAATATTTGTTGTTAATTGTTGTATGCTTGAAAAAAAAAAT
>CABFWB010001020.1:60405-111282 GCA_902151455.1 Timema bartmani | reverse complement strand
CGCGATGCGTCACTGTTCTCGCTTATCGTAATGAATTCTTTGATCCTTTAGCTATCCAGTGGTATAATTTAATTTTGGATGTAGAGGAAAGATTTGAAACTACAACACCAAACTGTATCCCCCGATTTTGTTATCATTAGGTTTTTTGGATTGCCCCCGTATGGTAGCAAATTTAAAGACGTATTCACGTCAAAAATACAAAAGAAAAATGATCTCTTTATTTTGTTTCTTTCCGACCCAGTTTTTAATTAATTTAAGAAAATCACATCCAAATTTTAAAATTCTGGCTTAGAGGTGCACATGTTCATGCTCAGGGGCTATTAATGTCTAAATTTCAGTCCTCTGAGTGTGGTAGATATTGCGCGACGCTTATGATAGACAGACAAACAGACAGACAGACAGAAAGACAAACTCCTCATATATTATTAGTATAGATGGTGAGTTTTGTAACTGTTGAAGCTTTAATTTCTTTCTTGACGCAAAGTCGAAACCAAATCGAGGTTTCTAAGCCACCCAAACCATTCATATACATAGCTTACAATGTAGACTAAGCATCGCCATTACGTTTAGAAACAGTTTTACTATTATATTTATTTTTGAAAAGTTTGTAAGCACTACGGTAAAAAAATTATGTATCCACCAATAAGCAATTTTACTAAAAACCTTTAAAATATTTTATTACTACCGGCTTCGATAGTCGCATGGTCTAAGGCATCACTCTCACAATAGACTGGATTGACGATGAACGGGAGATCAGAGTTCGATTTCCAGTCGGGTGTACTTAGCCTTTTTCAATCAAACAATTTTACACTCTCCCTCAACGCAAATGCGAGTACACTTAATCTAAATTCAACCTACCACATCCCTAGAACAGTATAAAACCGCGAGGCCAGTTCAAGAGGCTGGGATTGAGAGTACAATTCAGAGGGAATTCACTCGCATGAGTGTGAAAGGGGAGGGGGTATTAAAATCACATTTGGGAAACAATCCTCAATCTACCCGACTGGTATTCGATCCCCGATCTCCCCGTTACCTGCAATCCATTAAATGGTGAGAGTAAGGTCTTGGACCATGTGGCCACCGAAGCGAATAACATGAAATAAAAAAAATATATTCCAGGTAAGGGTTGGACTCACGACACTTTCGAAGCCAAATCATAAATCAAAAGTCCGTAAGTTAAAGGTTTAAAAAAATCTATGCTACCTTTGCAAATTGAACCCATGAAATGTAATAAGAAAAAACTAATGTAGAGAGAGAGAGAGAGAGGAGGTGGGGGGAGAGAAACCAACATCTTTTCTACCTGTTTTAACAATGTCTTACCTAAGGGTATAAAAAAATAAAATGTTTCATGTGCACATGAAAAAACTTCAACATGTCAAAACAATTGAAACGCTTTGCTTAGAGAAGGGCACTTAAAAAAAGACTCTCGGGGGACATAAAGACCGTGAAATATTTGTCACAATGAAATATGACTCGGTCACTACTATTTTGGGTTTATATTTTGTTTTGCTAACATTCAGACAAGCACTGTGCAATTTTTCTTTTGTAATTTAGCTATCCTAATTCAAGTTCGAGACGAGCCTCTATAGATTCCCTGGAAGATTCGTCTCTGCGACTCTGAATACACAATTTATCTTTGTTCCCCGTTTAATATTTGCGCGTGTGCAATGATGTATATTTCAGAGACTAAATACATTTATCAAGAGAAAGTATTGTGATCGTAAAAAATCTATCTTAAGATTATGGCAAGTATTTACGTTTTATGTGAAAACGAACCTAAAAAGAAAAGTGTATTTTACAATTGTCTGTCTAGCCACGGATCCAAAACGTGTTGATGACTTGTGTTCAAACTTTAGATATAATAGGGCTACACACAAAAAAGGTTTATTTTTTATTTTTACCCTAGCCCTTCAACTATGGGTGATGAGTGATTTTTTTTTTAAATTCCAAATATTTCGGAAATGGCTTTAACGATAACGACGATATCTTAATATCTGTCATGACTAAGTACGGGACTTAGACCAAGAACTTTTCTCTTCATTTAAAAATGTATAGTCAATGCATGTATAAAATTTGTTTGGCATGACAAATTGCAATATATAATATGTTTTTGGGCAAAAATTTGTTGAAGAGTAATTTACTGCCTTTTCAAAAACTAGTAATTTTTTAAAATGGCCCTAACTATTTGGTTCTAAATTGGTATCTTGGGAGTGTTTGACATTAAAAATAGAACTATATAAGTTGTTTGGGTATACATTCGATAAATAATCTTTTACTGAAGAGTGATTTTTGAAAATTAGAATTAGTTTGAAACTTGCTATAACAATTTTGCTTAAAAAGTCTATCTTGGGGCTGTTTGACATGAACATACGTGTTTGTGGGGAAAATTTTGCTACTAATAGCTTACTGACTGTTAATGCTTTAATTTGAATAATTTAAAAGAATGGCTTTAGCGATTTTTTTCAAACTTAGTATCGGGAGATTATTTTACACATAAATAATCATGTATCTTTATTTATCTAAAATAAATTAATTTAAGGGTTGTTTACTTACAACAAATCATAGAGAATTAGAATGTTTTGGAAATTGACCTTGAATATTGAATACAAAAAGGGAATCTGTGAATGGTTATTCATTATAAATAAGAATACGTTTTTATTTTAACAAATAGCAAATAATTTTAGAGCATTTTGAGAATTATTTATATTGAAAATTTGAATTTTAAAAAATATGTTTGAACAATTTGGTTTAAAATGTATATATAAATAGTGATTAATATGATTTACAAGATAATGGGTTTGTTTTTATGAGTAAAACTTATTTAAGAGTATCTACTAGACACCTATTTTGAAAATTTTCTTCTAACCAATAATACACAAAAATTAGAACATTTTTGCGAATGTGTCGGACCACATTTATTTTGTTACTTGCTTAAGCCCAAATACAAGTATTTTAGAGAATCTACAAAAGGTCATCTGATTACAAATTTACCTTTTAGGTCTATCTATTCTTTTATTTGCACATGAGAAGATTTTCGTATTTTAGAGAAACTACAGACGCTCTTATAATTACATATTTAGCTTTGTTGCTTGTTTAATACTCGCGCATGCGCAGATACGCGTATTTCAAGGGACACTCCTGAGGTTAAGATTTATATCTTTTGGCAGCTCGCTTCTTTCTACACGTCTAAGATATTTGTATATTTATACAAAAGAGGTAAAGATCAAGGTTAACATTAAATTAAATGCACCTGCATTTGTTTGGAGAGAAACAGTATGGGCGCGGGCGTGTAAGTGTAAGTGTAAGTGTATGTGTGCATATGTGTGTGCACGTGAAACCATTAAATAAAAAAAACTCGTTACACCCGGCCGAGATTTAAGTTTCAACCTCACCCCACCCATCATTGAGTTTCCACCGTACCTTGGAACACAACCGTGCTATTTTTTTTAATGTGCGCATGCACTATTGTAACACCTTACATGACACCCAGACAAATTGTCTTTAATTAATTTCAACTGTATCTTACTGCTAGACATAAAAAAAAATACTGATAAAACTTAAACAGTACAGTCACTAAAAATAATATAGACCATTCTATTTAATTATTTTAATCACAAAAGTAATGACTTTTTTGTCTTTTTTTATGAACTCAGTATATTAAGGTGGGGTGGTAGTTTGTTCCACACTGTTTCAGTTTTCATGGCAAATCAAATATTTTGATTTAAATGACTCAAACATTGCATGAGTGAAAATAGTTTAACTTTCTACAAATAGTAATCCAAAACACTAAAATATTATATAATATCTTAGTATCTGTCATGACCGAGTATGGTGGATTTAGACCAAGACCCTTTCTCTTCATTTAAAAAGTATATGGTCAAATTCCGATATGCCAATGATTTGATAGCCAAGAATTGTTGATGTCACTGTTTGTAGAAAACTAAAACTGAATGTATCTACTTAATCAAAGTTTTTTTATGTCAAAAAATGTTTCCGTTATAAAAAAAATCGCCAAAATAGAACTTTAAGGAAGTTGCCTACTAGTGACGTAACGGCAGGTAAAGCTAAAATTTCCCATGTTAGTGTAGTTCAGCGAGTTTTAAAGATAAAATATTGAAACAAAGCACCACAAATCATTTTAATAATTCTATAGATAGTATTATACTGTCTCAAATGAAGTTTTTGATATTGAAGTAGTAGACATTTTAAGAAAATGTTTACTATCAATCATATACAGTTCAGGTTAATTGGTTTATTCACTAAAGTGGCCTGCCTGAATCCTTATAAGATTAAAACATTTCGTGTGAGCGTATGTCTATCTATCATAGGAAACCAGAAAAAACTCCTTTTGAAATGCAAGTCAAAAGTTGTCCAGGCGCATATAGTAGAGTGAATGTATATACTCGTCAGTGGAAGAGGTGAAGTGCTATCAGCAGGTAAACAAGATACCTCGCAGGTTGAACTGCTCATTTTATTTCATCTCTTTATATTTAGTATATTGACGTCTAAGCTTAATATTGCTAAGAGTACTTAGGTGCGTCAAGCTAAGATTCAACCCGCTTCAGATAATAGCTTTGAACTTACCAAAGTTGGAAATGTCGTTAACAACCCCACGATTCCATATAAGGAATGCTAGGAGACATACTCTTATTGAAATGGGGATGTAGGGAACGCGAGAAAAGGTCAATATTTTGGGAGTTTTTGTAGCAAAATATTTTTTGGTCTAAAGAAATCAAACATTGCTCCAATAGAAACAGAGAGTTTAATTTTCTTCACACGGTGATATCAACAGTTGTTGAATATCTGTCAAGGGTGTCCTGAAATTTCATGAAAACTTTTTCTCCTCATTCAAAAAGTTTATCATCTAATGCTCATGACAGATATTCAACAAATGTTTTTAGCACCATATGAAGAAAATTTAACTTACGTTTTTACTGGAGCAATATTTTATTTATTTTGGCCAAAAAAACTTAGCAATAAAAACTGCAATAGCACTGACCTTAATTCACGTTCCCTACATCCCTACCTTAATCCTTCCAATGAAAGAAAAGTTTGTCCTCAAGTGTACACGGCCCAAACATAATATTTAACAGCGCGTGATACCAAATCGTTTGTTTGGAACTAACACCCTCCCCCCCAGTTCTGTCCCCCACCCAATGTCTGTTTGGACATTGTGTTGGGTAAAATTTACACTGGTCAAGGTGCTTAGCTAAAGCGCGGGGGTTACCAAGCAGGATATACAACATGAAATAAATTAAAATGAAAAAAAAAAGTCTTCTTGTGGTTGTCACGCATCTGGTCTCGAATCAAGACCTCCCACGGCGTGTGTAAGCCAATAAAGGGGAAAAGGGGAAAAGAAGACTATAGAGAAGAAGGGATAATAAAATAAAGGAGGTGAAGGGGGGAGGGGGGGGCAGAGTTAGATTAAGTGTGACATTGAAATATTGTTGAGAAATGAATCAATGACTGGTTGGGAGATGACGAAAAAAAAAAATTATAGACACACTTATATATGTATTTTTTATTGGTTGAAATTTATTTTAAGTGTATGAATTCGTATGAACCAAAGTATATAAAAAGAGAAAAAAAGATTTGGGTTGTGATGGTGGGAGGTGGGCAGGGAATTCAAAGGAAATAACAGAATGAAAAATATTTTTCTTACGATGTCTTGTGTGTTTTTTAAAAAAATATAGTTTTACTTGCAGCATGCAATTTTATTATTGGCCCTTGGAAAATTATGAAAATTAACTTTACTAAATTAATTGAATGCAATGAGATAATGAGCTTTTTTTTCAACCTGCACATATTAGTTTTAAATATAAAGTGTATTCTCTAATGAATATAAAACAAAATTAAACCTACTATACTTTGCCCACTTAGCTAGTTTTAAATAAATGCGTTAGAGATCATCGGGCAAAGCTTGACTTTTTTCTATCACCGAGTCTTACGTTTTGGGTTATACGTTTATATACTAATTACGCTCATGGTTTTAGGGATTAGGAAGGTTTTTATTTACAATAAGTTTACCCGTATTTGCGTGGAGGGAGAGTGGAGAGCAATTTTGGGAAAACCACCCTCAGTACATCTTACCGAGATTCAAACCTCAATTTCCCCATCATAGGAAGTTTTGAAAAAATTTTGCAAAATCTAATGAAAATAATTGGAGTATTTTTGAATTTTATAAATAGTTCTTTGAATATAAGAAAAGAGTGAACTGAATAAATTAATCCATCTGATTCAAACATGTTATCCCTCCAGCAATATTGGGTTGCCAAATAACTGCATAAATCTCTACATCGATCCTAAATCATATTGTTCTAAATATTAGTTAAATGTCTTCACAATAGTCACATTTATTAAAAATGAAATTTCATTCCTCTATATATTTCAATCTAAGTTGTCTAGGAAAAAATCTAAAACACCATCTTAGAAATCTGAATAATAATAATAATAATACTTAGCACTGAGTCTTACTACCCGTTCGAGCCATACGCTTGGAACCTGAAAAACACAGGGAATATGGTGGTAAGAAAAATAATGGGAACCCTGCACTTGGGAGAAGGGCTTTAATTAATTATTCTTAGAAAACAGTCTCTTTCGATTAGATTCTTGAGATTAGTGTTTATGAATGAGAGGATATGAAACAGTAAAAAAAAAAGGTGAAAACTATTGCTTTTAGATAAACTGTTTTCCATGGAGCCTTTGGGCTCTGCCATAATTATCTCAGGTTACATGAGTCAATTTTATAATATTTTTCATTTGTTTTTCACACTATAAAATAGCATCAGTAATTAGGATTGCCGATTTTTTCAAATTTAATAAAATAAATTTGCCAAAGGCTCAGCCAGACACGCGATATTTTCCATTTGTTTTATATCTTGTAAAATATAGCTGTCGTTATTGAATGTTTATAATTTTAGCGTAAACAATTTTTTAAGAATTCCATCATGTATTTTTTTCTGTTGCAAAGGATTCTTCAGTCCAAGCAGTTTGGGTGAGAACTTCTGATTTAGGCCACGGGTTATCAAACATTTTAGGCCCCGATCGACCTTTAAACTCATCAAAGGTCCCGCAATCACCCATAGTTTCTACATTTTATTTTTGCTTTTTATTGTCTTTAGGTCTTATATTTTATTCCTTTAATTTAATCTTTCCTTAAATACCTATGTCCCCACCATTCTATAAAAAAATATATAGATAGAGTGTACATTTTCATATTTCATTTTCTTATAACATGACTGATTATGATCGATCAACGTTATTTTGGTCGCCCAGATATTATTTGAAAGTACTTGATATATTTGCGAATTTAGAAGGCTCAAAGATCGACTTTTAATAATAACGGGTTTTCTACGCGATCGACTGAAAATTGCCGTGAGATCGACCGGTTGCTGACTCCTACCTGAGATTAAATCAAATTAACATAAACGAATTAGTAAAAGGTTATGGCTGAAATGTAGTAAATATTTTCATATCTATATTTTATTATTTGTGACTGTATATCTAACATATTTTATACCTTAGTAAAGATATATACATTTTTCCTCCAGGTAAAGCTACCCCGAGCCACTCCCTACATTATACTTTCGGTGATTTATAACTGTATTATGCACACACAGAGAAAGAAGAAATATAGATCAAAGGGTCGTATTATGAAGACGCTTTAGCAGCAAACATTAAAATGATCCCTTTATTTAACCGGTCTAAATTTCCATAAATAAAATGTCAAGTATAAACACACATGTTATTTAGGAACAGGCGTTGGACGTGTGTAAATTATTTCTTAGAAATAGTAAAGTAATTTATTGCCCCCCCTTTTTTTTAATGAGATACACCGAGGACCACACATTTAAGTCAACCCAGAGGCACTATTTTAACTAATTAATATTAGGATTAGTCCCAATCGAAGACTCGAATATGGGAGGCATATCAATGCTTTTGGACTACGGGCAATAAGCATCGGTGACACATGAGGAAATAAACACCAAGGTCGTTTAGTCTGGTTTGCCGATGACTAGGTAGTTAGGATTTGTATTGAGGATGTATTTTCACCTAAATTATTACCTTACCCTCCTTCACTTCAAATGAGGGTTCACTTACTCCAAATAATACCTTATTCATCCTTACTTAATTAGTATAATTAAATGTGGACATCCCGAATAGATAGTGAGATGCAGTGGTAAAAGAGAAAAAAAGGTTTCAATTGGGATTCGATCCAGAGATAGTTTAGTCACATCGAAAATCTAAATAATATTTACTGTAGCAATAGGTTCCATACATTTTATGGCTTATTTTGTTTAAGAAACACATACAATTTTAAGTTAAAATGTTTATAGTTTAGATTGGTCAAAAATGTATAAAAAGCAAACAGAACTAGTTAAAGTATAAATTAAATTACAATGTTTAACCATATATATAACGTTTGTATTGCCAAATACAAAACATACCTTTAAACTATTGAAGATGGGTAAAATCTTGAAATTTCTTTCGAATCTCGACTCTAAAAAAATGTACAATTTTGGTTAGAGGGAAAATATTTAAAATTAAACTAAAAATGTCGTTTAATGGTTGGTGCCACTGACAACTTTTATTAGGTTTGTCATGTCTATTACGTCATAAACAACAAAAAGAACACTTTTTTTTTTACTTTCTCGCTATCTTACAGGTAGAGAAAGTATTGTGATCGTCAAAAAAATCGAACACGAGATTTTAATGAATATCGACGTTTCATGACCTCCCCGAATCCGAAAACGTGGTTTTTGAATTTTTGTCTGTCTGTCTGTCTGTCTGTCTGTCTGTCTGTACCTCCGACTAGAGGCTAAACTATTTTACCGATCGGGCTAAAACTTGGTATCTAGGGTTTTCATAGGGTTGCCCCGAGGGTTTTTTGGAAAATGGATATCCAACCCTAAAGTTAAGGGTAGTTTACTGAAGGGGAAAAAGAGAAAAAGTTGATATTCTCAAAATCAACCCTAACGATTTTGATTAAATTTCATTTCAAAACATTTATAGATATTCAAAACAAAATGGCTACTCTCAATATTTCAGCAAAATTAATTTAAGGGCTCCGGTCTGATGAGTAAATTCTCATTTTTAATTTTATCTCTGTAATTATTTGAGATATGAAATTACTTATCATTGTATATATGTAGATACATTTAAAATAAGCATCTTTTACCTGAAATATATTTTTATAAAACCAATAGTTTTCAAGCTATACACAAATATATCAATTTTTTGAGAAGTATTACGACCGTCAAAAAAATCTAACCCGAGATGTTGGTTGATGTCGACGTTTCATGACCCCCTGAACCCTAAAAAGTGGTTTTTACAACGCCGTCTGTGTGTTTCTGTCTAACCCAAAAATTAAGAGCAGTTTACTAAGGAATGAAAAGAGAAAAATTCCATTTTCTCAAAATCGGCTATAACGACTTTGTTTAAAATTCATATCTAGGCGTTGATTAAGGTTATGAAAAATTGCTTTTTTCATTTTCCCATGAAAATACTTTTAGTGTTCTTCACAGAAGCAAGAATTTCTATATCTCCTCAACTATTTGATATACTAAATATCTTATCATTGTAAAATTTCAGTACTATTAAAAATAAAAAGATTTTATTTGAAATATATTTTTATAAAACCAATAGTTTAGGAGATATTGGAAAATAATTTAATACAATTTTGTGAGATCTAGTTGTGAAGAGAAACTACTTGATTTTAAACGTAATAATTCTCTAATACCATAGAGTGAGCAAATAAGTAAGTCTTTCAAGAAGTTGGTGTTTACCCTTTAACTTCTTAGGGGAAATGTTTGTACAGCACAGGGGCGAATCCAGGATTTAGGGAGGGAGGAGGGGGAGGGACGCGGGTGCTCCAATCAAGATCGGGTTGGGGAGGGTGGTGGGAGGCACCTCAAGAAATTTGACAAAATCTTCAAAATTTGAGAGTAAATCTTTAAGTACTTTTTCAATGTAACGCTAATCTTGAAAATAATCCTCTAATAAAGGGTATAACTCGAAATTTGCGATTAGTATTGAAATTTATTATAAGCAAATAATAAGAATATAAACAAATATTGATTATTAAGAGGGAAATAAGTTTAAGCATTAAAAGAATTATTATATAAATAGTTTTTTTAGCTATTCAATCAACCAAACAAAATAGATGGAATCATTCAGATCTCGAAGAATCGAACTTTAACTCCCCTCTATAGTATAGTTAATTATTTCTCATTCTAAATCGGAATTTTACCACTAAGACATACAAACACGTTATGTGTGTGGTGTTATTCAAAGATTTTGTTTAAAGCATGTTATTTAAAAAAATAATTATTTATTTATTTATTATTAATCATTGAAATAGTAATTATAAAAATGATAAAATAAATTTAAAACTAAATAAGGTTTGTGTAACAAGGTGAGAGGCACGCACCTTAAATTTGGGTAGTTTCATTAATGCCTATTTTCACCACTTTAATACTTAATGTGATTGTCTTAAGTATTTATAATAATTACCGTATATTAATTATTTAATAATAATAACAATTTAAAAAATGAAATCTGGTTAGTGAGATAGTATTACGTTACAATAACACTAGTAGTGAATTTAACATTGATTTAATTGACTTAATTTCTTAAAAGGGCCCCTCATGCTCCCTTCTTGGATCCACCCCTGTACAGCAATGCTATATCTCTCTCATTTTGGACACAATAGTCAATAATTACCTATTTTATTGGTCAAAATTTATAAAAGAGAAATTTACTAGCAATGTGATAACCATAAGATGTGCATCCCCTAGTAAAATACCGAAAATTTTAATCGGAAGTCAAAATTTTAATACGAAGTGTTGACCCTTGGGAACCCAATATCGATATTTTTTATTGTCCAAATATACAAATGAAGACGTTAATTTTTTTAAATAGAATTATAAAATTTAAAACCGTGAGTCAAAAAAGTTTTACGTATGTATAAAGCAATTTGTTCTTGGGTTTACTATTGTATATTATATTACGAATTTTGAGTAAATACTTCTATTTTTAAACAATAGAGAGAGAAATTCCGTGCGGGGTTGCGTACCATTTATTTAGTTAGTTGATAATTACTTCTGTCCTTTTTTGTGATTGTGCTACTCTCCCAGCTATACAATTCTAAACATTACCTTTTACCAATACTGTACTTAAAATTGTTATATTTAAGTCAAGGTCTTTATAATGTATTAGAGATACTTTTTTGAGATTTTTTTTTATGAGAATCTCTCAAGTACCATGGGATTTGAGGAATCTAAAGTAATAGCTATACTTAAAAATTATACTCCTAAATTATAAAAAAAAGGAATTGACTAATCCCCCAAAGTACAAATATTAGAAATATAAAATAAACTACTAAATAAAGGTTCAAAGGAATGTCGAAGAGGATTGTTCCAACCACGCAATAATATTGTTTTCACAGAGGTTGGCTTGGCACGATTTTCCTGGACACGCTTTCGATTTTAGTTTCAAGGTTGAACGGTCAGTCTACCTACTTAATTCTACATATTTGCGTGCAGACACATAAGTGACTAGTTTGTGCAGTCCCGACTCACACGAGCTACGTGGCATAGGACAGGAGTCGCTATTGTTTAGTCGTAAGTTATTAGTTTTATTAATGTTGAACAAGGTGACAGGAGTCACTATTGTTTAGCCGTATTAATTTCATTAATGTTGGATCAGGTGACAGGAGTCTTTTATTTAGTCGTATTAGTTTAATTAATGTTAAACAAGGTGACAAGAGTCTTTTGTTTAGTCATATTATTTTTATTAATTTTGAACAAAGTGACAGGAGTCTTTTGTTTAGCCGTATTAGTTTTATTAATGTTGGATCAGGTGACAGGAGTCTTTTGTTTAGTCGTATTAGTTTCATTAATGTTGGATCAGGTGACATGAGTCTTTTGTTTAGTCGTATTAGTTTCATTAATGTTGGATCAGGTGACAGGAGTCTTTTGTTTAGTCATATTATTTTTATTAATTTTGAACAAAGTGACAGGAGTCTTTTGTTTAGCCGTATTAGTTTTATTAACGTTGAACAATGTGACAAGAGTCACTATTATTTAGTAGTATTGGTTTCATTAATGTTGTATCAAGTGACATGAGTCTTTTGTTTAGTCGTATTAGTTTTATTAATGTTGAAAAATGTGACAAGAGTCACTATTATTTAGTAGTATTAGTTTCATTAATGTTGTATCAAGTGACATGAGTCTTTTGTTTGGTCGTATTAGTTTTATTAATGTTAAAAAATATAACAAGAGTCACTATTATCTAGTAGTATTAGTTTCATTAATGTTGTATCAGGTGACAGGAGTCTTTTGTTTAGTAGTATTAGTTTTATTAATGTTGAAACAGTTAGGTCTTATCCTATTCCAAGGAAGACTTAGTGGAAGGAAGTGAGTAAGATTTGGGGGAAGGGGTTTGGATAGGGATTGTCTTTTTTTTTTGACTGTGGCCCCTCTATTCCAAGGAAGACTTAGGGGAAGGAAGTGAGTAAGATTTGGGGAAAGGGGTTTGGATAGGGATTGTCTTTTTTTTTGACTGTGGCCCCGTTGTCCTCATTAAACTTGAACGGGACAATAAATTGTCCCTTTTTATTAATTTCACTCCCGTTTTGTCCCCCCTCCCCTTTTTTTAAAATTGTGCCATGACAGCAGTAGTTCTATAAGCTCAGATTTGCGAAAGGCTCTGCTAATGATGCGTGAAATAAGCATCATAATTACAGTCCAAGGTCGAATATGTGCACGTTGTGACGATTGCCAACTATTGTGAACGCACTCTCCCTGCGATAAGTCGAAATTTGACAGTCTGATTAGTGCTGCAACGTGTGGTAACACTGCTACATCAGCTGTCTAGACTAATAACAAGCGGTAAAAATGGTGCTTTGTGTTCGTACACTGTAGTGCAGTTATCAGTCCACTGGTAAAGTCTTATTTATGTAAGTTACTGTGACATAAGACAATGTCAATGCTTGTACTCTACAATACACTTGAATTGAATACATTAAAAAAAAATCTGAAGTACTATTAAAATGTTAATGATAATGCAGAAACTCTATAATACACTTCAGTTCTATATTTCAAGTAGAAAGTAACTTTTTCAAATAAGCTATATACTAATTTCGTACTCTTGAATTTTTATGTAGAGTGAGCCCCATGTGTCCCGTTTTTGTTCCTTTTTTTTTAAGTCAGGAAAAAGTCGAAATGTCACCCTAGGGTAGTAGTCAACTGTTCATATTTATACATTTCAACACTGCCTTGAAGTAGTTCAGCAAGTCACTCTATTGAAGTAGTTAAGGACGTTGCCTAGCTATGACGTCATGGCCGACCGAGAAAGGATTTCCCATGTTGTTGAATTTACGTTTTACTCAGCGAGTCTTAAAGGTACAATATTACGTTGAAACAAAAACAAAAAATTCTTAAATAATTCTAAAAATAGTATTGCAGTGTCACAAAACTATCATTTTTATTTTGAAGTAGTATTTTTGTGAACGTATTTTTTTTTTATAAATCCTCTACAACTTAGGCTATTTGGTTTAGTCACGAAAATGTCTTGTAGGAATCTTCCTGTTAGGATGTAGATTAAAAAAAGTATGTGGTAGCATACGACTATCTAGAATAGGAAACAAGTAAAAGGTAAAATTAAAAGCCAAGTCAGTGTTTCCAAGGCGCAAATATTAAAGTGACTGTGTAAACTCGTCAGAGGAAGAGGCGAATGATTATAAATAAGCACATTGACAAGGACCCTATCCTGGGTGAACCTCTCATTTTCTTCCCTCCCTTTCTATTTTGTACATTAGTGTCTAAGTGTAATAGTGCTTAGACTGCTAGGGTGCGTTAAGTTAATATGCAACCCGCCTCTCAAAATAGCTTCGAAATCTCCAAGTAGGCAACGCCGTTAAGCTAATCACTGTTTTGGAAGTAGTTCAGCTAGTTACTGCCTTGAAATGGTTGTGCTAGTCACTGTCCTGTCTTGTTGAACTGATGTCAACGCCAAGCGCTAGGCAAAGGTTGATCTCCTCCCGAGTCCGTCTAGCGTCGTTTCTTCGATCAAGAAATTATTTTATTAAAAGTGGCGGTGTACATAAACCTGTTTGTGACCCATCTGCTTCAGACTCATGTTGAAGACATGGAGTAGTTCACGTCACTACCACGGGACTGACTACTACTTAACACACGTTAGGAATCGAGCCAGGGGTAATCAAACCGGGCCTACAGCTGCTCAAAATACAACTGATTTGAGATATCAGCAACCATTTGGTCTACAGGAGCCGCTCTCCCCCTTCATTCAGCTCACCAGTCTGGGATATCGGCAGCTCATTTGTAATTCTCTCATTCGATTACAAGGGGTGCTAGCTAGAAATAGTTAAAATTATTTCTTTTTTTTAGAACCGCGTTTTACTACCCGTTCGGGTTTTTAACTTAAATTTTTGGGTTTGACATGAATAAATTTAGATTAATTGTACCAACATTTTCTTGGAGCGAGTGAAAGAGAGAGCGAGGGAAACTGATAAATCATTTCAGAGAAAAATATTTTTTTGGTATGCCTTACAGGGATTTGAACCCCGATCTCCCCATCGTAGGCAGTCCAGTCTATTGGGAGAGTGACGCCTTAAACCAATCGGACACCGAAGGGGGTTGATAATCTACTAATTTTTGTGTGCTCACCTTTTTTGATTGTCTAAATTTTGAGTTTTCTTAAAAATATATATATATAGAAGAAATTAATTATTTTGTTTGAAGTCACTTTTAATTAAATATAAATAGGGGGATAATTTGATTGCTTTGTATTACCAAAGTTATCAATAAAAAATGTGTTTTTCTAGCTGAAGTATCCGGTGCTACCCAGCAAAAATGTTTTAATGTTCTTAGTTTAATATTTGTACGTGGAAGGTGAATTTAAATTTAGTGAATTTAGACCACGCGTTTGCCCGTGGCCCAACCAGATGTTTGATTAATTTTTAAAACTCTTAATAGAAATTTTTAAATTCCGGCCTCAAGTTGCACACGTTCTTGCACAGGGTCTATCAATTTTTAAATTTTCAGACCTCTGCATGCACAATGCTCACGACAGACAGAAAAATTCTTTATTTTATATATATTGATACATTTCGGGCAATTTCCAAATATGAAAATGCTGATTTTTATATGATACAAGTATGCAAAGCGATATAAGACCTATTTATAAATTATACAATATATTTTAGTTAAAAAACTAATTTTAAATTAATTACAATTTGAAATAGTTTGTAATATCATATTATTTAAGAGTTTTAAAAGTTGATAAGTAAACCACTTTGGTTCACTTTTAAAACAAAGCAATCAATTCATCAAAGAGAATAAGAATCCAAGACACAGCTATACATTTCGTTTCACAAAACAAAAGTGCCATTAAAATGAACTGGATCTAAGCTGATCATTAACATTTTAACGTTCTATGTAAAACGAAAATATCTACGTCTAATCTTTAGTTTATAACTCATTTAACATTTTACCAGCTTTTTCAACAAAAGAATGTTCTTATGGTCATAAATTAAGGTAGTCATTTATATTTAAAGATGTACACTAGTAACCAATTTTATAACCCTTTGTTTGGTAAACTTTTACTTTCATAACTATAAATTTTCATTCAGAGAATTTTTTATAATTCTTGTTGATACATACGTGTACACTTTAATACATATTTTTCACAAGTTTGATTTTGTTCTTTTCTATAGATTTATTTTTTCTTATATCATTCAAATTAAGAAGAAAAAGTTTTATGTCTGAAGCTGTAAGAATAATTTCATTTCATTGAGAGATTTAGAATTCATGTTAAAGTAATTTACAAAGCATAGATTTGTAAAAAGCTTTAATTTGATTAATTTATCATTCTTAAGTCTAGGTTTATTTTTTGTTTAGCTTAGAAAAACTTGTTAATATTTATATTATTATTAGGATTTTTTTTAACTATTCTTGACATGTTTTATGATGACATATATTTTTTAAACATATCGCATAAGCTACGATAACATATGGACCTTATACTAATGTGTGGATTATCAATTAGCTTATTTAAATTTATAGCCAAGCACTCACATATACTCAGTTTTTTATTTTATTTATCATGTTTACAGGGTTCTGCTGCAAAGGTGAATATTAGTGTCTATGATATTAGAATTAAAATTGAGGACATTAAACTTTTACCAAATTGAGATTTAAGTATTAATCTAATATGTTTTTGTGTGCTGTGTCTAAACTTCAGACCTATCTGTATTTTTATTCAATCTAAGGATTAAGGATAAAGCAGTTAGGCCTATAATTGAAAGGTCATGTTCACGAATTTTTGGAAAGGGAGAAACTATTTAGAAAAAATAAGACCCTCAATACACGCCACCAAGATTCAAATCCCGACCGTTCAATCACCGGCAATCCAGTAGGTCTATGCTATGAGCCTGGCCTAATACCTCATGACCACTGGTGAGGGTCTAAACCTCTTAGACATGGTCCTCCATTGTATAGTGCGCCATGCCTCCATTCTCTTAACTACATACAGAGATTAGTTAAATAATTATACATCGACTAATTGGAACGGGTTACACAATTCGGTTTAAAAAACAGCGGTTTTAAGTGGGTTAGGAGGGGGGAGGGATTACTGAGATGTAAATATTGTACAGTAACTCCTAAAAATGAGAACAATTTCACCGCGTCTTACTACCTGTTCAGGTTATAAGAATATATAATAACTCAAATGGGATGGGTGGTAAAAGGATGCATTTTAGAGACAATACACTCGCATTTGCATGGAAGGAGAGTGTGAAAGCATTTAGAAAACACCACACTCATTAGACCTGATCTAACCCGATCTCCCCTTCATCAGTCAACCAGTATAAAACGAGAGTGGCGCCTTACACCATTCAACCACTGAAGCTGGTATGTGAAATAATATGCTAATAAGGCCCACAACGGTGGTCATGCTATTTAAGACGTCAGGTTTGTAATATACTGTATTGCTGATGGAGTAGAAAACGGGGTTTCAAATATAAGTTTGGTAAATTGAGTGTCCCCCCCCCGAAACGGTTTTTCCATCTCTTCTCACGCAAATGTGGGTACAATTCTTCTAAATCCAACCTCTCTAATCTATCAAAATTAGCGTAATTAGCACATAATGGTGTAACCCAAACGGGTAGTAACAAAAAACATCTGAGATTGAACGTTTTATTATAATATACACCCTTTTATGTGTATATGGTAATCAGGAAACTCATCATTTATTTTTTCATCTGCATTAGTTTTAATAATTGTCTGATTGAGCTTCAAACAAATGATAACAAGTCAAGGACAGTTTTATTTGTATCCCTTTCTTTTTTTAAATAATCGGTTGATGATACCTCTAGTAGAATGGTAGAGGTGTAAAATTGTTCCAATGCTCGCACCCCAACTGTCTTCCCAAACCTACACGTGATATCATTCCCAAGATAATAAATGGCTCTTAAAAAGGAAGTAGTTAAACGTTTATCTTTTAAATTATTCCTAAAGTTCGCCTACCTCCAAAAAGGAGTCATAGGAAGGGAGACGAGCTCGTATCTTGCCTGGGGGTGTCAACCTTAACAAGGCAGTATATTGAGGGTTTTTGCAGTTTTTATAGAAAAATATATTTTCTTTGGCCAAAATAAATAAACTATTGCTCCAGTAAAGTTTAATTTTATTAACATGGTGATATCAATAGTTCTTGAATATCTGTCATGAACACAGCAGCATTCGATGATAACTTTTTAAATGAAGAAGAAAAGCAATTAAATTCCAGGACACTCTCGACAAATAGTAGAGTGCTTCTGCAACAGTGTTGTTTTATTTAGTTTCACTCATCTAACATTATTTAGTAAATGTATATATTTTAAGATAAAAGAAAAAGCATGTGCGGTAGATTTGTGAAATGAAATAATACACTCTGTTGCAGAAGCAATCCAGCAATTAGCATAAATCAAATAATATACAATGCTACAGAAAGAATGAGAAAAGATTAACGTTTCTGTCCACAACTTTACAATAGTAAGTTGTTTCGTATTTGATATAGTTTCAGAGATATGTATGATACAAAATGGACCTTTCCGCTTATGTGAGATACCCTTAAAGTAATTTTCATGGGAAAATAAGGATAGGGCCTAGTAATTTTTTTTTTGCTATGTTAAACAATGCCTATGTACAAAATTTAATCAAAATCTTTGGGTGGATTTCGAGAAAATTGATTTTTTTTTGCCCTTCAGTACATTACACTTACATTTAGGGTTAGATATCTAATTCCAAAATTCCCTCGGGGGAAGCTTATGAAGACACTAGATACCAAGTTTTAGCCCTATCAGTAAAATAATGTAGGCTCTTGGCCGAGATAAAAACAGAAAGACGACATCGAGAAAATCAATTTTCTGTTTCAGGGGGTCATGAAACATGGACATTTATCAAAATCTTACATTCAATTTTTTTATGGCCATTATAATGGTCTCTCTGAGGGGTCGAGGGAAATCAAAAGAAAATATTTATAGCTCACTATGTTTGAATAAAGATATTTCAAGAGAAGTTACATTTTTAAAATAAATTTGGAAAGCTTGGGGTTCTCTATGATGCATACGTTCATTTTACCCTACAGTGCTTGCAAAATGATTCCCCAATAAATCAACTCATAAATCAGAATGTTTCATGCTACATTCTTATAAATTTATTTATTTCTAATTGTATTCGCGATCCATCACTAATAGAGTAGAAAAAATTCTCATACTAATGGATTTTTAGCTCACCCCTTTACCCCTCTATATAATAAAAGGGTTATAGCGAAGCTTCAAATCTAGTGATCCATACGGAAAAAAATCCATTCAATGACTTTTTTTGATAAATTACTTAAGAATAACCAAAACCGATTGTGAAAAATAAAAAATAAATCCCCCCTAACGACTGTTGAATGAATGATTTACTACGCCACTTCAACCTCAAGGAAACAACATATAACACGCGATATTAAACAACGATTAAATCACGTAAAAAAACACACACACACAAACAGATCAATGGCCCGTATCACTGATTCAAGATCACTCCCTTTGAATTCTCCGTGACCAATTGGAAGGAAAACTTTCTTTTGATTAAATTCTACTCTACTTTTAAAACTGTACCCTTCACCATTCATTTTCATCTCATTTAGAAAAGGTAGGATCACGGCTAGATGGTATATTTTAAAGAAGGGGTGTTAATAATATCAAAGTTTTCCTTACCCTGTTTAGGATATGATAACGTCAATGTTGAACACACACAAAAAAAACTAGAGAGTGCAGAAGGCGTTATAACATTATTATGCTAAATAGTCAGGTTGACTAAGCATTTGAATAAGGTTAACCCACCGAATTTACGTTAGTGTAGACGGCAGCTGAATACAGAAGTAGGGTTTGGCGAGGAGTTTTTAGGGGGTGGAATGAGAAGGGGGTAGTTTTTTTTATTCCAGGAATGTAATATAATGGTTAGGTCGATTACCTGGGATCCCCAACTACCTTCATTTCTTATTATATTCTGCTTGCTTGAAATAACTCGTGAATTATTTGCTCAAGGAAAATAAAAAAAAAAATTTGGGATAGATATTGTTCAAAGGGGTGAGAGGGATAAAGAATCAATGTTGTGCTAATATTGTAAGAGTGATTCACTTGATTGTTTTGTATTGTTTATACTTTGGTTTACTCATACTTTAGTAAAGTGAAATTTGTTTAGTACCTTTTAAAAGGGATCAATTTGTTTTATTTAGTTTATTCAGCCAAACACTCCGTCCATCCCGATAGGTGCATAGTGTAATCCGTCCAGGATAAACTGCTACCTTTCAAGTTTACCCTATAAAATACAGTAATCTTAAGAAGAATACCTTTTTATAAAGTTATAAAATTTACTTAAACCATTCCCATGTACCCATATGAAAAACTATATATTATATACTGTATCTGTAATATTTGATGTAGAATATCAACACCTTACTTACTTTATGGAATTAGGAACTCTAAAGTGCACTTCCGCACTTACAAAAGTACTACACCTTTCTATATCTCTAGCTAGAGTCCATCCACCATAGGAGTATTGGTAACTGACAGCTAGGATAAGATATAACAACGGTTAAAAACAATCATAATTAAAAACAAATGGTTAGTTGTGAACATTTTGGATGCCATAAGTGTTAACAAATCAACATACGGTCTTGCAGACTATATGGATTGGCGAATTGATAGGATGAGAGTAGCTCTGGTAACTTTTACTAGCTGTCACTTACCTGGTGTAGTTCTATCCAGTCCAACTCATTACACCCTATTTCTTTTAGGTCCAATGTTATCCTCCCATCTGCGTCTAAGTCTTCCCAATGACCTCACCAATCAATACACTGAATACGGTTCTAGATTCTTTCACTCGCACGGCAATACCTATAAAATACTATGAATAAATAGTGAGATGATTTACATTTTTACTGAATTTAAAAAATATATATTTTATCACTGTTCCTCCTAAGAGAATTGTACTACCTTTACGGGAACACAATGGTCCTAACTTTTTTATTTATTTCGCACCGCGTCTTACAACCCGTTAGGGTTAACGCTTAAGTACTAATTACGCTAGTGAATTAGGAATTGAGAAGGTTAATTTAGAGGAAGTGAGCCCGCATTTTCGTGGAGAGAGTGGAAAACCATTTCGGAAAAACTACCCCAGTTCACCCAACCGAGATTCAAACCTTGATATCCCCATCCTCAGCAATCTGGCTCAACACAAAACTAGCGCGTTATCCAACTACTCCACGGAGGCGGGTCCCTAGCTTATAAACTAAACCATTGGTACAGCAAGTCTTTCAGAGTTAAATCAAGGGTGCATTCCAAAGGCAAAGCCTAAGCAACACTCATTTTATAAACTAATTTGAGCTTATACAGGGTGATCCAAAAGTCACGCAACCCAAAGAAAAAACTTTTATTTTGTGCCGTCACTTCGGCATATTGTTGATTTATTCAGCACGCGTAATTCTGGAGAACTACGCACAAACGATTGTTGACATTCCATGTACGAGTTGGCATTAAAATAATGTTCCAACATGAATACTCGCTCTGTTCGTGAAAAACTCATCTTACACTTTTAAATGCTGTAGCTCAGCTGGCTAGACCTAGTGTACGTCTCAAGATCACATGGCCTGCACAACACCCGGCAAACATTACAGTGTTGCCATACATATAAACAACATGTTTATTTTATATGTTCTTTTGCGAGAAATATCCTTGGAAAAACAGGTTTGCGCGACTTTTGGATCATCATGTATAATATAAGCCTACACAATGCAGTAGGATTCCATAACCATTCAACCAAGAAATTTCAATGCTTGGCTTTGATAAAGGGATAATTATTTAAGGCACTAAAACTTATATAAGTGGTATTCAATGTGTAGCCCCAGGGGTACTTGAAGGCATCTTAGGGAGTACGTAAAACGTAGAGGAAAAAAATAAATACACAAGTATATTTCTTATTTAAAAGATTATTTTGGATGTTATTTATTTTAATTTGGATGTAGATGTTAGAATATGTATAATTTGCATTATGCCCTAACAACTTTAGGGGTACAAAGCTGAAGAGAAACTATATTTGACAAAAAAGCTAATACCAATGCCCTAGCTACTAGACAATCTCCAGCCTAAGAAAGTCAGTTGAGAAAATATATCCTTTACTAGAAATAATATGAACTTGTCAAAAAATGAGGTGTACTAATAATGTTATTTAATATTCCGCCAATGTGTTAGGTATTAGGAAGATTCAATTGAGAGGAAATGCACCCACATTTGCGTGTAAAACAATTGATTAAAAACCATCAGTGTACCCCGACTGGGGGTAACTCCGATATTCCTGTCTTCGGCAGTCTACTCAATTGCGAGAGTAGCGCCTTAGACCCTGTGGCCACCGATGTGGGTGTTGTTGATCTATTAAAATATCATCTGACAGGGTGTTGATAGAGCTTATTTGAAGTATATTTTAACCCTCTCCTGGCAAACAAAAAAAATATATTGATATTACATTTAACACAAGGGTTAATAACAACTTAAACCCGTTTCAGTGACCACATTGTGTAAGGCGTCGCTCTCGCAATAAATTGTGCTGCCGATGAAGGAGAGCTCAGTGTTTAAATTCCGATCGGGTGCACTGATGGCAGTTTCTCCTAAATGCTTTCCTCCACTTCCTCTAAATTAAGCCTTCCTCATCCCTAACATATGAGCAATGAGCATAGTTAGTAGGCCACATATGCCTATAGTCCAAACGGGTAGTAAGAGGCAGTGTTAAATAAAAAATGACAATCTAGGTGTTAATGGGATCATAAGTGTGGAGATAGAGTGGGAAATCACTTGTGGAAATTCTCCTTCAATACAGGAATTCTAGATCCAAACAACCCGTCAACGGTGACCAAATTTAGTGCACATCTAACGCCATAATTATAGCTACCTTTCAACGATTTTGTTTTATCTTAGTTTATTTTATACAAATGTGTAGATTATAAAAATATTCTTAAGCCAATAAGACTTTAGTTTAAATGTCGCACTATTATTGTTCTGTAAACAGTGTGGATTTAA
This sequence comes from Timema bartmani, assembly GCA_902151455.1. Taxonomy (NCBI): domain Eukaryota; kingdom Metazoa; phylum Arthropoda; class Insecta; order Phasmatodea; family Timematidae; genus Timema; species Timema bartmani. The sequence goes on along the minus strand of CABFWB010001020.1, from coordinate 88,661 downwards.
TTACTCTAGAAAAATGAATGTAAAATTAATCAAGATTTTTATATAGTTTTAAACACATGTAATGTTATCAAAAACACGGAAATATTAGTACTAATCGACTATAACATTAATAATTCATGTATAGATTAATATTTCTTGGAACCTCGTGTTGGAAATCGAGACTATTATTAAATACGTAGTAAGGTTTATGACTAATAAATTTAAAAAAATATTTATCGCCATATTATTTGCTCGACACAAATTAGTCTTTGTATTACTATCGTTTTTACATGATGTTGTAACATAATCAGGTTTGCCACTAAGCTTGATTACATATCCATGTCAAAATGGTACAACATAACATTTGCAAAATTAAAATGTGAGTGGGGGAGGGTAGGAGGGCGGAGGGTTAAAAGGAGTATAAGGGATAGCCAATTCAATAACTACTTAAAATTTTATCCACAAATAAAATCACTGCTATTACATATTAAAATAATGTCAGAAATACAACACGTCATTCATAGTGACACTAGTAACGATGCCTTTTAAAAGCGTTTATTTGCCAAGACTTGTACAGAAAAACACGAAACTGCTACATTATAAAATGATCATAAAAAAAAGAAGAAAGCAATCAACTTTCCTATAACACACTATTAGACCGCTTAGCTTTCCTTGGGTGTCTTTTCAACTCGCTTTACCAGGAATCATTTGTCGGGCGTTCGTTAAACTCTACATGAAGAAAGGAGCCATGGCTTTATTTTGGAGCTGGAAGGTATAGTGTTATTTGATTTTTTGTTTTTGTAGGCCCTCTTTGTATTGGGATATTTGACGGAAATTTTCTAAAACCCAGGGCCTGGATTCACTAACAGGAGCAAATCTGCTCCAGCGCAAGTATAGAAATGGCGCGACTTTGCGCCCAAGATGCTCCCCAAGATGCGCCTTATTTATTTGATCCATTTCCGTATTCACTAAACAAGGCGCAAACTGGTGGCAAGATTATGGTGACGTCACCATAAACGTCATCAATTGTGCTGTTTCGACCAATCCTTGTGAAGAATTTCCTTTCAAAGTCAAGGCTACTTTATTTTAAATCTCTAATGAAAATGACAGCAAATACAAGGATTTCTAAATATTTTGCTTGTAGACTAGCAATAAAATTAGAAACGGCCTCTTTGTGGGTGCTTTACAAAACCAATATTAGTATATTATTTAGTATTTATTAATATTATTAGTTTAAAGCTTAAGTTCCATTAAGAAAACATATATAGAAACTTTAAAATTCATTTTAAAGCTATACTAACCACCATATTTACTGACGCGATGTCTTTGGATTTGGAGGAATACAAACCTCTTTGGATCTAGACAAAGATTACACAGTTCGTGGTTTCGTTTGACGTTTTGTTTTGTAATAATGCAATAAATGCCATTACGTTGTTTGAATGTAAGATTTCAACAATAAAAGGTAAGTAATTGCTTTGTTACCACTATCTAAATTGAAACAAATTTTGTGCTTGACAAACGTCTGTTATTTTAATTTATTTATTATTAATTGGAGTACAGTTAACTAATTATTGTATTTTAAGCCATAACGATAATATGCCGCCATTTAAATTTAATGAAGTGACAATCATGATTTAATAGTTGCGCCTACTCTTGAGTGGTGGCAAATAAAAGGCGCAACTTTGCTCTCAAATTGCGCCTGCTTCTTTTAGTGAATAAGGATTTGAGCACATCTTTCAAACTTGCGCCGGCGCAACTATTTGCTCCTGTTAGTGAATCCAGGCCCAGGATGGTAACTTATTACTGTGAACAGTAGACCTCGCGTCCTCCTTGGGGATTCTAACTCAAACTTAATTTGGTAGACCTACTACAGTCAAGATTTCTCTTTGGATTTAAAGTTAAAATATCTCTTAAAATTTATCTTTGGATTTGAAGTGAATATTTCTCCTTGGTGATCAAGTTATACAGAAAACAATTTAATGATTTTAATACACCCGAGGCTTTAGATCGATTGTCTATAATTTTAAATTCAAATTACTTGGGATAAGTTATTTAACAAAACCCCTTTTGAGAGTACGCCCTCTTGAAACGGATAATCATATCACAAAAAGTATAGCCTACATACGTCATTTGGATTAGGTTCAAAGAACGTCCATTCTCTTAAAATTTGTACATGCACTTGGTAATAATTCCGAGGCAATTGGACAGATAGACAAACGAAATGCTAAAAATTGTTGAGTTAAGACAAGAGCTTGCTCCACTTGGTCAATTAAAATGTTTAAGGTACAACCTAGAATTAAACCATCTACCCTGACTATCATATCTATAGTATAAATCTATAGATACATGACCAATCATGGAGGACGTGTGGCTTGTATAAGATATTAGTCATTTCACTTATTAAATTATTTATTACAAAATTAACTAGACAAAAACCACTCACTATCTAGTTTGCATAGTATTATTTTTTCATGGGTATCGATGCTTTTTCTTTTGTTTTAGTTAATAAATTGTAAACATATAAGTTATATAGATGAGTAACTAAAATAGAAGCTATATATACACATACTGTATATACTTGAGATAAAATTTTGCATGCTTATACTAGAACTTTGCATGATTATACTAAAAATTAATATTGTTTTACTAACTCAAATTTTCTTCATTTTCGCCCGCTATGGTGAACTAAATTTAATTGGAAGGGTTACCAAGCTGTGCTATTGCTGTTATTTTGGGTTTATTTAATTAAATTATACGGTGGAGAGGCGGGGGGTTTATAGATTGACAATTACATTTATATTGGGCTTGGAGTTTTTTCTTCAATTAAAAAGCTTGTAAGGCTTTCGCTGTTTAACAGTAGCATCATCACACTACATATAACTTTATTTTAATATGATTGTATTTTATAAAGGGTGCTCGAAATGTCCAAACATATATTTTTGCAGTAAATATACATATACATAATTACCTAATCATGACGCTCCCGTACAGGGTAGGCAAGAAACTGTGCATATAGCTCAAGAAACAACTCTGTTCTTAATCCATCCTCACTTTCTTCACACTTAGGTTACCTATCCTTGCATACTACTTTCGCTACACCAAGTCATACATGCACTTTGATTCTTAAAAATCTTAATGTTTCTCTTTTCCACACATTGATCTACAACATTTATCTTCGCTACTCAATATACACGCATCCTCTCAAGATGCCCAAAACTCACCTCGGTGGTGTAGTTGGCTAACGCGCTAGTTTCGTGTTGAGCTAGACTATCTAGGACGGGGTGATTGAGGTTCGAATCTCAGTCGGGTGAACTGGGGTGGTTTTATCTAAATGGTTTTTCACTCTTCCTCCACGCAAATGCGGGTTCTCTTCCTCTAAAATTAAATCTTCCCAATACCTAATCCATTAGCGTAGTTAGTAGGCCTACTTAAGCGTATAACCCAATCGGCTAATAAGACGCGGTGATAAATAAAATAAAGCATATCCAAACCAACGTAAGACACTTCTTTCACAGTGACCTATTGGATTCCCTTATAAACCGCACTCCTTCAGCACCCATTCATTACTGACTTTGTCCATACACGTTTTTATAATACTTTTCTTAGATATCTCATTCCAACCACATTCACCTTGCTCTTGTGTTTCTCCTGACAAGCCCACGCTTCACATCTATAAAACAATGTTGGCGTTAACACATTTTTTAACAATACTGTATCTCAATAATGTCTTTGTGTATGAATTTATCGCACTCAATTCCTAAATGAGTGCATACAAATTTATGTTTCTTAATCATAATTTTCTTTGATAATCCTACTCCTTTATGTGTAATTGGCGTTTATTCCTTATGTGGGCCTTAAAACACACCGTTACCTTATTTATTGATTACATTTATCATATTATTAGCGTTATTTTGTAGATGATGGTAATATATTATTATATGTGACAGCTGCATATCACATGACTTAGCGTATGAATACATGAAATTAGATATGGTAACTATACTAACTGTTTTAATATAAAAATTTGACTGAAGTTGTGTAAGATTCGAAGGCCTCCACATTCTTGTCCCTTGTAAAGGCCAGCAGCCATATTTTCCGGGTGTTAACGCTGACGTGCTCCCTCTGTTTCAGCTGGCCGTATCTTCGGGGAGCGCTTCCCCCACTCCACCCCCTCACTCGTCCACCTCGACACTGCCGGCGACGTCCAGCAGCACGACGGCGGTGACGAGCAGCGCCCCGGTGGCTCGGCCGGGCAGCCCCCCGACCACCCCCGGGGCTCCGCCGCCACGATGCTGCGAAACGGGGCGGCCCATCTACACCGACCCCCTTACGGGTCAGACGGTCTGCTCGTGTCAGTACGACCTGCTCAGCTACCAGAGGCTGGCGAGCGCGGGGGTCGGCGCGGCGGGGATACCCGCCCTATCCATGTACAGCGCCCCTTACGCCGACGGGATGGCGGCGTACTTCCCCGCCTTGGGGGCCGACCAGGCGCCCTTCTACACCGCCACCGTGAGTACACCCTGGAGATTCCTCACGACAAGCAGTGGCTTCGATAATACGTTACTTTTGTCTTTTTTTTGGTGGGGGGAGAAATAGGGATAGGGAGAGTTTGTTAGAACCACGTCTAACAACCCGTCCGGTTTGTAATTATATATACTAATTACGCTAATAGGTTAAGGATGAAGAGAGTTAAATTGAGAGGAAGTTTACCCGCAATTGCGAGAAGGAAAAGTGGAAAAACATAAAGAAAAAACATCCTCAATAATCCCAATCGTTGAGACTTCCTTGTGTAAAAAATTAAACTGAAATGTATCTAATGAAGAAATAGTTTTTATTTAATTTTTTCTTAAATAATTTTTTTATTATAACTACAAAAATAATTACCTTAAATCGAGTTCCCTTCCATACCACCTTAAGAGTCCATCTCAAGGCTGATTAACCGGTATATTAGTTACAAGATAACGTTCGAATCAGTAAAACGTATCCCAGTGCGGTTTCATGCAGTCTTAACTTTATGAGAGCAAGATTGGGATCAGCTTAGTAGCTTTTACATTAAAAATTAGTTGTTTTTAAATTCCGTTGTATATTTAATTTACTATAAATCATTTTCACTTGTCTCAATGTCACTGTTTTCTAAAGTAAAGTGTTAAAATCAGCACCACGATGCGACGCCTAGTTCTAGCTGAATTAATGACTTAGGCTAGGTGTTATCCGCGAGGTTAAATGGGCTCTTAAGACGTTAAGTTTGAGCTGTATTACCTACTTAAGTTAGGTGTCATCCAGGTTTTGAGGTGGGCTCTTAATATTTATTTTGATAAAACGCAACCGCCTTGGTCGACCTCAAGGTTGTTTTATATTTCAAAGTGTATTTCATAAATCGGATGACCTTGAACAAAGAAGCTTAGCCCCGATTTATAGCAGTGTATCAACAACACTGGAGGTAGATTTTTATAAATAGGGGGGAAAAGTTAGAAATTTAACCTCAAAACCCGGGATGTTTGACCTTTTACGTCATTGCTCTAGCACCTGAGCTACCCGGGATCGTCCTGGTCTAAGTATTGTTTCTTGCCCATTATTAGAGCCCGCTTTCAAAAAAAGAGGGCTCATGCGCATCTATCAAACAAAACAAAAGTCAAACTTTGATTTACAGCCCCTCCTTATTAAAAAAAAAAAGTGTCATATAATGAGTAATAAAAGACGAAGTGATAATATTAAAAACTGAAGTGAGAAGCTAGTGAAAGGAAAGGGGAGAGGGTGGAAGGTACAAGGTTTAGGGGGGTGAAGTATAGACTTCTAGACAATTTTAATTTCTTTCTCCTCTCTTAATAATAACTCCCCACCACCCTTGCCAACACAATAACGTAGTCATGGCAGTATAACTACACATGGCTGATATGAAATATTAACTGTCATGTGAACACATTCTCGTCTGTGGGGAAGGGGAGCCGTTCTTAGATTTCACCCCAACCTTACCCTTCTCTCACTTTAAAGGCCACAAATAGAGCAAATTTTCTATCTCATATATATTTTATTTTAAAAAAATATACGATTATAATTAGAAGATACTTTAGGAAATAAAACAATATATTTTGAACATTAATACATTCACCAAAGTGCTGTTTCATGGGAAAAAAAATATTTTATGGAAAACTAAACCTTTATTTATTTAAATTTGCCAATGAGACATAATTATCCTTCCAGATAACTAAATATAAATAGTCAATTTCTTAAAGGGCAAATTTTCCAAACTAATACAAACAACTTCTTGGTTGTGTGGGATAAAACTGAATTTTGGCAAGCGGGTTTAAGGACTACTAGAGTCTACAAATAAACAATAAAGTCTGAAAGCTTTAAATTAAAAAATGGAATTTCGGAAGATAGGGGGAGAAGGATGTAGTATATATGTGGAGAAAACCTTTTAGGGTGTATAGAAAATTAAATTTGCCAGTAATGTATCTATATCACTTCAAATATCAAAATTAGTGTTATATATTCTCTCTTTATAAGTGGGGTCTTGTGAAATGGGGAGGCTTCAAAATTTCCAAAACTAAAAGAATAAACTTCTTATCAGTGTGATAGAAGATTGAAATCTGTCAGGCAGGTTTGAGGACTACGTCTTACTGCAATTCTTTAATTTCAAAATAAAAGTCTAGAAAATGGAAAGGTTTTCCCTTCAAAGTTTCCAAATACATAAAACACTCCTCAGTATAGTAGATACTTTATATTTTTTGCTAAATATAAAGGAAAAACCCCAAATAATCAGAAGTGTTTGAACATTTAAAATTTAAATTATGTTATGGGAGGTGGTCACGTTTAGAAATTTCCAAAACTAAATTTACTCAATCACTTATCGACGTGGAATAAAATTTAAATTCGGCATGAAATAAATATACCTTACAGGATAATGTCAGAATAAATGGAATTTAAAAATTGAACAGTGAGAAGTGTAAGAGATTGAAATTGATACAGATATTTTCAGTGTAGTTGAAATTAGAATCTTGCAGGCACGTAAAATAACTATACCAGATAACCAAATAAGTATTAACATTTAAAAATTGGCAAAAAGGGTGGGAAGAAAGGGGGTGGAGTAGTTTGAAATCCCTCCAAAGCTATTATAAAATCTACCTTTCAATATGGAAGAAAATTAAAATTTGGCAAACTGGTAGAAAGATAACGCAAGATAACATGAAAATGGGAAAGTGTGAAATTTAACACTAGGGATACAAGAAATGTAAGAAATGTAGTGAGGAAAGGGGTGGCTTCTAAATTGCTAAACTGATAGAAAAAAACTGTATCGTGCTTAGGTAAATATTACGTTCGTTTGTGCACTCAGTTTGGGTGTTAGGTAAGGTTTTTTTCAAAGCTTTAATTTATTAATTGTAAAAATCACCTTGGGATTGCCATTGTTAGTTCAAGATTATTCAGGAAGAAACTTTAAATATGTTGGTTGCTGGATGCTTATTTATTTAGCACCGCGTCTTACTACCCGTTTGGGCTATACGCTTAAGTACTAATTACGCTAATGGATTAGGAACCTGCATTGGCGTGGAGGGAGAGTGGAAAACCATTTAGAAAAACGCTGGATGTTGAACGTCCTATGTTGATATAGTTTCGATACGGCTTACTCGCTTACCCGTGCGAAGAATGGGTCCGACAGTTAGTATATTAACATATATTAATTTATTTCATACATCTCAAAAATTATTTAACTATGATACGAACACATTTTCATTTGGTTTAAAAAAATATAGTCTAAATCCTAAAATAAAGCTGAAAAAAATATATTTGTAGAAATAAAATAGGGCCTGTGCAATTTTTACAGATGGTCCTAATAAAACGACAATTAATTTAAATTATGCTCATTATAATTTAGATTAGATGAAGCCATCGGTTTTACCAGGTATTAGTTAAATAGGTTGTCCATACATTATTGACCCCACTATAAGCCTTGGTAAATTTGTTATTTTAAAAGCTATCATAAAACGATTTGCCATAATTGATACCAAAACTCAAGATCCCCCCTCCCCTTATTTCTTAAATTACTGAAAACAGTTTTAAGATAGTTCCTAAAATCACGAATTTATCAAGGCTGATTAATTTATGTACAGTACTCCTATAAAATTCATCAAAATTTTGTATTACCAGTGACTGATTTTTTAAACTTTTTTCTTTAAACAATAAAACATTAAGTTATATATTTTGAAAAAAAAAATTCTTAACACAAATGATATTTAAATATTTTAGCATTTGTTGAGGAGAATACTCCCCGATTTACCTTGTTGTTTAGTGTGGGATCGGTTCTGATGATAGAAGGAAACCCAACATAAAAAAAAAGCTGTATTGTAAACGGGCACTGATAAATAAATCTCAATTGTTAGCTGCATATACAGTCAGTCCCATTTACAAATTTTCATAAAATGAAAGGTAATTAAAATCATTATATTCAAAAGCATTATATACTATCCATTAGTGTATTATGTACAGTAAGTATAATTGTACTTACGCCATCAACTAATTATACTTAGTGAGACGCTAAAGTAAATATTTATCTGACTTGCAATATGCCAATATAAAGATCGTTGTCACTAACGCAACCACCACTTAGAAAACTACTTCACATAAACACTATACTTGTTATAAGTGTCGAACTCGCCTGGTCTACCTAGCCGGTTGAAAGGTAGATCAGGAATAGAATCCCGGTGAGGTGTATTCAATGTGTTTGTACCCGAGTGGCAAATAGGGCTGCCTAGCTAGCTGACTTATTGCCAATTATATGCTGCGCCTCGATGACATATTGACAACACCTTTATCAGTACACGAGTTTGATGTTTAATAGAATGAACACAAAATCATTTTATTTGAATCTAAGACTTGTAAACATAGTTTGAAAGTTGAAATTTTACACTCTGGAAAGTCCAAAAATCTACATAACTAAGTGTCCGAGAAATGAAATGCAACTGGTAATAAGAGTGTAAAATGGATATTTCTGAATCGAATGAAGTAATATAATAGGGGGTTCACAGCACAAATTATAGTGGGATTTGTATTTTCCACCTCCCCTGTTTGGTTCTCCTACTGCTAGACAGCTCCGCCCCGGAACGGTATAAGCCCACTTGGTTTCTGGCACTCATGAATTTCTGCTAGACTACTATAGAACTATAGAACTTTTATTTTTTAGCACCGCGTCTTACTACCCTTTCGGGTTATATGCTTATGTACTAATTACGCTAAAGATTTTAGGAATTAGGAAGATTATATTACTAGGAAGTGTGCCCGCATTTACGTGGAGGGAGAGTGGAAAACAATTTTGGAAAACTCACACTCATTACACCCGACTGAGACTCAAAACTCGATCTCCCCGTCATCGACAGTCTAGGCAACTGCGAGAGTAGCGCGTTAGACCACGCGGCCATCAAAGCGGGTTATAATACATTTACGTGATTAAGAATACAGACTAATGGTTTAGCTGAACACTGATTTATCAAAATTAAATTAGAATATTTAAATAGTACTTTCAATATACACACGGAATTTATTAGTATTCGAATTAATAACTTTGTTTAACCCCCCCGCCCCCAAATTCCACACCAGTCCAGGCTATACGTATTTGAAATATGGTAATAGGATAGGAATGAATAAGGCAGACTACTAGAGAAAATGTGCAATCATTTGTTTGGAAAGAGAGAAATAAACAATTTAGGAAAAATCACCTCCATTACACCTAGGCAGGGTTCGAGCACTGGGCTCTTTATCAGCAGCACCTTCCTTGCAAGTGTAATTCTAACTACCACTTCATGCCCCCTAATCATCATTAGTGCAATTAAAATAAGGACAGCCAGGAAGAGTAGTAAGACGCTGCGCAAAAAACAATTACTAATAATTAACCTCAAGAGGAACGGTAAAATAAGCATTTTACAATCTCATGACTATGCCAACAGAAAACTTGTTAAAACTAATGGAAATACAATTCTAGAAAGTACTTTAGATAAAATAAATGCACGTGTAATTGATCATGTGATGTTTTGTAAATACAATTATTATTATCTTACCCTGTTATCATCTCATTTAGCCTTTACCTACTCGAGTATCTTGAGTATACAAACAGCTTTTGTTCTGAACATGTGTTCTGAACATGGTATACACAAAAGACGAAATGTATTCATGTGTGTGAAATTGTAAGCCCTAAATTAAGGTGAGAGAGTAGGGAACGTGAGAAAAGGGCAGTGCGTTTGCAGTTGGCCAAAATAAAAAAAAGTCCTCCATCAGAAACATATAGTTTAATTCTCTACAAATGATGATATTAACAGTTCTTTGATATCTGTCAATGGTGTTCTAGAATTTAAGCTGGGGTGCTAGTAAGCGTGATTGTAGGGCAGTTTTTATAACATAAACATTTTTTGGACAAAATAAATCAAATATTTCTTCTATAGAAACATAGAGTTTAGTTTTCTGCACATGCTAATCTCAGAAGTTGTTGAATATCTGTCATGAGCATAGCGGCATATGGTGATAAACTGTTCAAGTCATCATGTGCATAAAACTAAACTCTATGTTTCTATAAAAGAAATATTTGATTTATTTTGTCCAAAAAATGTTTATGCTATAAAAACTTACAAATATTGCCCTAAACTCACACTCACTAGCACCCCATCTTAGTAACAACGTTCTCTATTCATTTAAAAGTTTTTCATCTTAGTTTTTAATGCCACCATGCTCATGACAAATATTCAAGAAAGGTTAATATCAGTATGTGGAGAAAATTAAACTCATTTTTTTTGGTACTTAATATATTTTATTTTACTTTCTAAAACAAAATATTTTGCTATGGTAACGGCACCTGGCGGTCTAGGAGTAAGGTGTTTGACTTCTGTGTTAAGCGTCCGGGGTTCAATCCTCGGTCCCGGCACAGATTTATCTGATTGCCAAACCCTCCCTTCACCTCTGACAAGACGTGTATTAATTACAACTTGTGAATGTGGGGAATGCCAGGCCTCCACCGTGGTTCGGATCCCACATTAAACTGTAGGTCCTCCATTTCATCTCACAATCACCCTACCATTAAACATTAGCGTAAGTGCGTACAACCCAAACGGGTAGTAAGATGCGGTGCTAATAATAATAATAATAATAATAATAATAATAATAATAATAATAATAATAATAATATAAAAGATGGTGCTACCCGTCTAGCAGCTAAACGCACTATAAATAATTAATATGATTATGATCCTAACGAGCCAAACTACCTGTTTCGACAGCTCAAACCTTTTTTTAACACTCCGCTGTTGACACCTCATCACGTTTGAATGACGCAATCAACTGAAATGCTCACGGCAGAGTAACGCGCATAGCGTTGTAAGTACACATGGGAACGTCACCTCATTAAAATGCTATTGTACGGATAGACGTGTTTGAAGCCAAACAAGAAATCCAAGTTCTTTCGACCGAATTAACTTGTTTTAATATACACTACTTAGATGCGTTTTGTTCCGTTTGGCTGCGCAATCTATCGAGATGATGTACAGTCAGTCTTTCTTGAAAGTTATTCCATATCCACGGTAGGTGTGTAGGTATGTGACAGCTAGTAGAAGGTTATATGTTACAAACATTGGTTGAAAGTAACTTATGCTAACCTATTTGAAAATAATTATTATTTGCTTAGTAGACCTAATACTACAGTATCAATAAAGTGTTATCAAACAATTATAATCACACTTCTCTCAGGATTACTGTATAGTTGGTATTTTCATAACTCATTGAAAAAAAACAAAATTAATTAAAAAAATATAGGGGTTTTTGTTTTGCGGTTGTGGCAACCAGATATATTTTAGTACATGAAATAATATATATTAGCACCACGTCTAACTATCCGTTCGAGTTATACGTCTATGTACTAATTACACCAATGATAGGAAGGTTTGATTCATAGGTAGTGCACCCGCATTTGCGTGTAGGCCAAGTGGGGAAAAAACTTTAATACAACAACTGGCTGGGATCGAACCCCAATTTCCCCATCTTCGGCAGTCGTGTCTAACACGAGATTAGCGCGTCAGATGATGCGACCACCGAAGCGGGTATAAAATAATATTAAAAAGTATTATATTCACACTTGTGTCTTGTTTTAACTTATAAATAGCCTCCAAAATAAATATGTTTTATAATTTAAGAGAAAGAGCCATACAAAATATTACTTTCAAAATAAAACTTTTTATTTTGTAAACAGCACGTGAACAGAATCGTAGACAATTTGTATGACGTCATCAAGCACTTTTGTTTTAGGTGGTTCACCATATTCATTCATGAAGAGAAGGCAGCGTCTTAAAAATGCTTTTCAATCGAGAGGTTTTAATTTAAACACAAACGCCGCTTCCACAAAAAAGAAACATCCAAACGTTTATTTTCATTAGATCATATTTCAATAATGCAACAACGGTTAAAAGAGAAAATGATTAAAAACAAATTGTTAGTGGTGAAATTTTTGTCTGCCAAATGTATCAACCACTCGACATGGTCTTGTGGATCAATTGGCTTGGCGAATGTAAACATGAAACTTTTTACAGCTGTCACTTAGCACCTCTCCTACCTTAGATAGGGTATAGCAGTCTTAACCTTGATGGACTACACTATGACGTTATATTATAAGCTGCAGCATAGTGGAACCATGCAAAGTTAGCTTGTATCCCTGAAGGCCGATTCACACAGAACTCTAAAAGTTAAGCTAAGCTATGCCTTGCTACGCCACGCTATGATTTTTTCCGATTGCTGGCCGGGCAATTTTTCTATCTTCCATCTTGAGCCATCTTACGTTGCGCATGCGCATTACGTAGTTTGGGTCCGTGTTGAACAGACGCAGTGCTGGTTTGGGGAAAATAACTAAAGAAGTGTTGAAGTTTTGTTTTCAGTTTGTTTCACGTGTATTTAAGTAATATTCTATTTAGTTTATATATTTAATAAACGTTTTTATATATAAAATGGAAGCATTAATTGAACAAGTCAAACCTCCACCTCCTAAACTTTCTTCATCTTCCAAAACAGCTGCTAACAGTAGCATATTCTCTTCCTCAGTACTATAACCTGAACTCAAACAAGACATTTGGGAGAATGCCATCATATCTAAACTTCGCTGGAGCAGACCAGAAAGAAACAACACTGAATTCTGGGGGATGGGGGAATGGGTCTATTGCTTAGCTTTGCTTAGCTTAGCAATGAGCGTGAAACCAAACTGACAAAGTCTTAGTAAAGCATAGCATAGCTTAGCTTAGCTTAGGTTAGCATTCTGTGTGTATCGGCCTTTACGTGCTAAACAAAGAGTACAGTCCGTTTCGTGTTTAAAAAAAAATCAACGCGTCTTTGAGATCTCTCGGGCTACACGAGTACATTTTTATGTTTATTTGTGCACCGGGTCTTAATAGCCATTCGGGCTATCCCCATATTTATACTATTGGATCAGGATTGAGAGAGAGAGAAAGAGAAAGCTCTATTTTAAAGGAAGTGTACTCGCATTTTCATGGAGTGATAAAGAGAAAGCATTTAGAGGAAAAAAACCCAGCAGTAGTACATCCAACCGGAATTAAAACCTAATCTTCACGTCATCGGCCGTCCAATCCATTACTAAACTTACTCCCTAGCTAGAACAGTCGAGCGGAAATTCATAAACGCCAGAAACCAAGTGAGTTTACAACGTTACAGGGTGGAACCGTCAGGCATTAGGAGAACAAACAGGGGATAAGGAAAATACAAGTATCAATATGGCATTTAGCTCTTATTGACCAACCAAAATATATGGACTTTTCAGAATGGAAAATTTCCACATTTAAGCTAGGTTTACATGTTTGTATATGTATAGTATCACAGAAAATAGTTTTTAATACACCCCAAAAACAAACTCGTGTATTATTAAAAATTTCATAAATATTTAACCTAAGCACAGCACCCGATTGGCAACATTGCACTTAATTAGACAATAACAATTACGGGCACATTTAAAAAATATAAAATACATTTATCACAAGGGCTATAGGCGACTTAATCCAAGGGATTGGAGCGAGGAGGCTAATTTATAATTTAACAATCCCAAAGAAATTATTGCAATCAATAAATTAAAATAAATTAAATATTTGAAAAAATCTTACCTAACACTCAAACTGAGTCCACAAACGAACGAAATGTTTGCCAAAGTACAATAAAGTTCTTTCTATTAGTCTAAAAATGTAGAATCCACTCTTTCTCTCACCTTTCATACATTTCTTGAACCCTTGGTGTTAAATTTCACACTTTCTAATTTTAATGTTATCTTGGTTGATCTTTTTACCTATTTGCCAAATTAAATTTTCTTCCACACTTAAATGTAGATTTTCTAATAATTTTGTAGCGATTTCAAGCTAATCTACCCCTTTTACCCCTTCCTTTTTTTGGTTCCCAAATTTCAATTTTGAAATCTTGATAGTTATTTGGTTACCTGATATGGTTCTTTGATGTGCCTGCAAAATTTCAATTTGAACCACACTGAAAATAGTTGTATCAATTTCGAACTCTTGGATTTCTCAGTTTTAAATTTTAAAATTTCATTTTTTCAGACATCATTTAGCTCTCAAGTAAGGTATAGTATGTATTTACAAATTTCAGTTTATTCCACACCGAGAAGTATTTTTTATTAGTTTAGTAAATTGGGAGCCTCCCATTTCTTAAATCAATATTTAAAATTCAAATTTTCTCTATTTTTTTAATTTTTTTATCATAAAGGGGCGGGGGGTTATCTTAACTGCTCTAACGCATATAAAATTCTCTAACACACTCAATAAGTTTTTTCTACTATATTTTTATATTCCTATACCTCCTTAAACACAGATCTTGATTTTAAAATATTAAAAAAATAGCCATACTTTTCTAGCTACCTGCGATTATTTTTTTTTCTCCTACTACATTGGAAGATGGTGTTTTCTGTACGTTTTGAAATTACTTTTCATTCCCCATTCCACAACCATTTCCCCCATTTTTAATTTTTAATTTATTTGGCTAACTGGAAGTATCCTTCTACCTGCCTGCTACATATAGAGTTTCTACGACACTTAATAGCTATTTCTCTCACAATACCCCACCATCAAAGTACCATCAAAATATCTAAGGTTTTCAGAATTTGATGATTATTTGAAGTGGTCCCTTTACCTTCCTGCTAAATTTTAATTTTATAGGAACCTCATCTAAAAAGTTTTTTCTAAAAAGTCTATAGTCTACTCCCTCCCCAGCTTCATTTTGAAAATTTTTGTTTTTAGATTTTTCACTTTACCTTCCTGCCAACTCTCAGTTTTCAAGTTTTTTAGCTCATTTGGAACTGTGTTTTCATTTCCGGACATACCTACTTTCAGTTTGAGAGAGAGAGATAGATAGAGAGAGAGAGAGAGAGAGATAGAGAGAGAGATAGAGAGAGAGATAGAGAGAGAGATAAATACTCATTTCGATAAATGTTTATAAAAATGCACTCATGTGAGAAAATGGTCGTTGGAGCGATTTTAGTTACCTCTGCACATACTAATGATGTTAAAGGTCTCCAAAGCTTCTTTTTATTTATTTTTTTGTTTTTAATTTATTTAAAGAAATATAATAAAAAAAATTAGTATATTTTTGATGAAATAGAACGAATAATGCCGTAGTTTAGACTTAAATTGAATTTAAGTTGCCTCATTTGAATAATTTAAATATATAATTCAACGACTAAGTAAAATGAGATAAACATTGTATGTATATAATATTATTCCGTTGAAATTGATCTAGGTAGACTGACAAGGGAGAGGTAAATAAGGGCTTTTCCGCCCATAAGTAACTTGAACTTTAAAAGCAGCTCTGCATGTAACCATACCACACACATGTTTATCTTCTCATTTCATCCCCTTGGCTGTTGAGCGCCGATAAGTACAACTCCTGCGTGTAACAGTTGCGGTTTGGTGGTCGTTGGGAGAACTAGACTACTCCTAACTCAACCAGGCCACAAACCTTCGTACGCCAGTCGAGAATTGATAATCGATTGTTGGAGGGGGAGGTTAAGGAAGAGGGAAAATAGTCGATACTTGGGGCAGATGTTGAGGTAACTTAGACCCTGGAGAACACCGTTGATAGTTTTTAAGATTATCCAGAACAGGGGTAGGAAATATAAAATAAAAAGGAAAGAAAATGAGCAGATCACCCTTGGAGGCCTTTTATTTATCTGATGATAAGCACTTCCTCTCTTCCCCTGACGGGTATAAATACTCACTCTACTATTTGCTCCTTGACAGCATTGACTTAAATTTAAAAATACACTTTTTATTGCTTCCTATTTTAGATGGATATATACTTACAAGAAACCTTTTTAATCTACATTCTGACAGAAAGGTTTTTACCGGCAGTTTTCGTAAATAGAACAAACAGACTGAGTTGTAGACGATAAAAAAATAAATAGATTTACAAAAAAATTAATTTGAAATTTAAAAAGTACGGGGACAATGTAGGGCTATTTATATAATTATTTAAGAATGCATGGTTTGTTCTTCAATCTTATGTTTTTAAATATTGCCAAATAAAACTTAAACACACAAGCATGTAAAATCTTGACTTGCCGTTACGTCGCAGGTAGGCAACGTGTACTTAAGGCGAGATGGAACGGACCGTGGGTTAAGTTAGCTATTCCTTTAGAGTACGTCGCAGGTAGGCAACGTGTACTTAAGGCGAGATGGAACGGACCGTGGGTTAAGTTAGCTATTCCTTTAGAGTACCTCGAAGAGTTGCTTTGAACTTCATTTCGAAGAACTTGCCTCAAAGTTTCCTTCATGAACTCTTCTTGAACTGTGCTTTAAGGAACTGGCCTAAACTACTACTCAAACAAATTACTCTTTGAGGAACTATCTTAAACAGTTCTTTATTCACTTTGACACGTCAATATTGGTAGTTTTTCGTATATTTTTATGTTACGATTGAGTTTTCTAAAAATACGTACCTCCCTCAACTAACGTGGCCCGTATATCAGCCCCTTTGTTCTAAAAAAAAAAATTGAGGGAAACACCAGCCGAGTTTTGGAAAGCGGTTAGCACGTCTGACTAGTCTCTTAAAGGCTAAGGCTCACCCCTTTGCAGGTTTTAATAATAGGTTATATATATTTTAATGAGAGAGATTTATTATAGGGCGAGAGAATGTATGAGCGTTAAGTTTTATCTTAGTTAGTTTTATCTTTTTATCTTATTCAATTTGATCCTCTCCACCCCCAAAAGAGCTAGCAGTTTTAGTAATGCTTAAAACATGAAGTACATCTAAAATACAGTGCACTGAAGACGTGTCCAAATGTATGTACTAAATTTTAAGACCATACTTACAATTTTATATTCAAAATGTATACCATTATACACATTTAAAAAATCCATGGCTCCAGCTTACTCTCGAGTCTTACAAACTGAGCGGCCACCACCTGTTGGCGGAAATGGTGCCAACTTTTGTGTATAGAGGATGTCATGTAGTCAGAACACATCACCCTCCAGCCATTAATCTCAGTTTTCCAGACCAGAGCTAATAATTTTCCTTTCAAGTATCTCCTTATTTGTCCTCACGAGGCCGAGTTGAACCCGGTACAGACCCACTGCCTCACAGAAAAATTCTGGAAGCTCTAAGGATCAAACCTAGGGCTTCTGGATCCATAGCCAGGAGCTCTGGCCACTAGACCACTGAAGCAGTTCAATACACATTAAAGGTCCCCTAAAATACCAAAATTAAAAGAAAGTCTATCAAATAATATGCATGCATGATACATCCCTTCCCCAAAAATACGTTTCTGACTGTGCTATTACACGATTTAGTGCCAGTTTTCTGGATAAATACTGACTTAATTTTAGAACAAACACAACCCCCCAAACCTTAACGCTAATTGACACAATTGTTTACTATAGAAACTAATAAAATTACTAGGAATTTGTGTAGTTGGGCCATTTAAAGTGGGAGTTTAAGGAATGAGAGTTGAGGGCAGTGTTTTTGAAGTTTTTATAGAAACACCTTTTTTTTTGACAGAATAAACCAAAAATTTCTCTAGTAGAAACATATTTTAATTTTCTTCACGTGGTGATATCAACAGTTGTCGTAGGCATTAGATGATAAACTTTGGAAATTAAGAGAAAAGTTTTCATTAAATTCTCGGGCACCCTTGACAGATAATAAACAACTGTTGATATCACCATATGAAGAAAATTAAACTCTATGTTTGTCTGGAGAATTATTTGATTTATTTTGGCCAAACAACATTTTTTTTAAATTGAAAAACTGCAAAAAATACTATCCTTAACTCGCGTTCCCTACACTCTCACCTTAACTTCAAGCGTTAGACAACTTTTTATTGAATAAAAAAGGAAACTAAATAACTAGTCTCGATGATTCAGATATGTCTTATGCCCCCTCCCTGTCCTTTTAAACATTGGGTTGTGTAGATACTTTATATATTTCTACTTCAAACGCAATTAATACTTTTTTCTAAACACCAATAATTGCATGGCTTCACACAGGGGCACATACAAGCAAGAAACAGACTATCAACCTTACGGGGGTTTCGTTGCACTCCTTTAGCCAGCTTGAGTCCTTCAACACTGGGCCTCGCTAGTATCACTGCTGGGTGATGATAGGACTAACCGCAGCGATCCTGGTGGTGAAGGATTCAAGCTGCCAAAAGGAGCGCAACCATTTTAACCTGGAGGTTGAGTGTCTGGGTATATTATTTGTCTGTGCACTTGAGCGAATTTAATTAAGAATAACATTTCATTCCTCTATAGAGCAATTTACGTTATCTAGAGGAAAAATAAAGAGGGGAATCTGGAATCAACTAGGAGTTTGGTAAGAAAAAAAATATTGGCAGCCCTGAGTAAGACTCTTCCTAAAAATTAATTTAACAGCTAGCAGCCCTTTTGTTGTTGTTGTAAAACAACACTTTTCACCGATATTTTACGTGAATCTGATCTTCCATCTTTGTTTTCCATCATAGGCGATGTTATAACCAGAACACTCTTGTGTGGTCCAAAACATAAACGTGATAACATCGTACCAACATTACCATATATAAATTCCCGCCAGTTACTGTTGCGTGGTCAGTGAAGTTCTCTTTCTCTTTCTCTTTCTATCCCCCCTTGACCTGTCGACATTATGTCCTTGACTGTTTCTCTGACGTCAACTCCTAGACTCTTCAGCAGACGAAACGACGCCGTCAATCATGTCTCTTAAGTTTGCTGACTTTTTGTTTTGCAAATATATATATCAATTATTGCGAACTGTGTGTTTATTATATATTTTGAACTTTATGTTTATTAATGGCCATGGTCAGATAATGATTCTTTAAAACCAAATTTAATAGTTTTTAAAGGCTTTAGAACAAATTAAAGTAATCATTATCAACAATTTAAGAGCTCGTCTCCCCCAACGGATAACACCTCACGTAGGTAGGTATTACAGCTCAAACCAGATCCAGACGCCACATCGTAGAGAGTTTTTTTAAATGTATTATTCTTTTTAAAAAATTGTGAAATTTATACCAGTGAAATAGTTGTACCAAATGTTAAAATACAACATAAAAAATAATGATTTTTAAATTTTAAAAAAATCACCTAAGCTTATCCCAATTTTACTGTTGTCAAATGAATAATTCAGAAACCTGCAATACAATAAGTTTTCCGGTTCGAGTGTAATCTTTATGCGATCCCCCGGTTAATCGGCCATAAGATGGCTCCTAAACTACTTAACATAAGAAAATAGGGAAATAAAACGGATTTATAAGGAGTTGTAGAGTCCACTTTTAATAGGAAGAACCTTTAAGACAAAAAAAAAACTTCAACAATTTTACGATAGAATTAGTGTTACCTATTTTAAAGCTATTGATATTATCTATCTATAATATATACCTATTGATCAAATGTACTCAAATTTGATATTTTCTGTTCTAGGCTGCCGGTTTGGAGCTGAAAGAAAACCTCGCCTCCGGGGCTGCGTGGCCCTACCCCTCTGTTTACCACCCCTACGACGCGGCGTTTGCTGGCTATCCCTTCAACGGGTAAGTCCATTCTACGGGTTGGTTCACTAAATAACTGAATATTTATATTCGTAGTGCTGGTGTATTTTTCTGACTAAACATTTTTTAGTGTAGTTTAATATACATTTATATACAGAAAATGTAAGAGATCTCAAACTTTTAGCTTTGATCTTCAAATTACCAACAGCCATTTGTTGGTTTAATATTCAGTTTACTAGCGGCCATTTGTGGGTAGAATTTTCAATGTACCAGCGGCCATTTGTGGGTAAAATTTTCAATGTACTAGCTGCCATTTGTGGGGAAGGTTTTCAATTTACTAGTGCCCATTTGTGGGGAAGGTTTTCAATTTACTAGCTTCCATTTGTGGGGAAGGTTTTCAATTTACTAGCGTCCATTTGTGGGGAAGATTTCAATTTTTATTAGCGGTTATTTGTGGGGAAGATTTAGATTTTTACTAGCGATCATTTGTGCGGAAGATTTTCAATTTACTATTGGCCAATTGTGTGGCAAATTTTCAATTTACCAGCGGCCATTTGTGGGGAAGATTTCAATTTTTACTAGCACCCATTAATGGGGAAGATTTTCATTTATCAGCCAATCGTGAGGAAGATTTCAATTTTTACTAGTGGTCATTTGTGGGGAAGATTTTGATTTTAACTAGTGGTCATTTGTGGGGAAGATTTTCAATTTAGTAGCGGCCATTTGTGGGGTAAATTTTCAATTTACTAAAGGCCATTTGTGGGGAATATTTCAATTTTTACTAGCACCCATTAATGGAGAGGATTTTCAATTTACTAGCAGCCAATTGTGGAGAAGGAACGTTACTTATAGCCTTAAACATAGTGTGACGTCACCAGTAATGGCGTCAAGTGGATTGAAATAACTCTTTTCCACGTCTTTACAAACAACAACAACTCAACTCTACCAATTGATTTCAAGATTGCTTTATCAATAAACATATTCAAAAATGCATGCGATGTCCACACTCTTTTATAGAAAAAATAAATAGGATTAATAAAATATACATGTTCGTATTAAGATATTAAATTTTTTTATGACATTACTGAGTCTGACCTATCAAGGTAATTTTGCTCACACTAAAATTTTATTTATGGGTACATGATCTATTTGCGCGTTTAGAAGACTCAAAGATCGACTTTGAATAACGATATAGTTTTCTTATGCGTTCGACAGAAAATTATTGGTGCGAGATCGATTAGAAGCCAGACCTCAATTTATAGACAAAACCGTTTATTTCATTCAGAGCTGTAATGGTAGTAAGGGTGGTGGGTGGAGAGGGGGATGGGGTAATTTGGAGTAAACTAACTAACCGCTCCCCTTCCCCATGTGAGACTACCGGTCTCTTCTTTCTGTAACAATAAACAAGCACAAATTTTAACCATCAAAATTGGAAAAATATAGACATTAGCTCATATTCCCTTACCCCTAAGATAAACTCATTAAGTGTTAAACGTACTAGCAAATAAAGTTATTCCCGTTATAAATTGATTGTATTTGGATAAATTGGTCTTCACTACAATAAATATGCTTGCCCGCCCCCGTGACGAGCGATGACATCACACGACCAAAGCTAAAGTGACCCGACTGTACATATACTGTACATTTTCAGTGCAAGTGGTAATGGTCTGCTCCCAGTTCCTCCAAGTCTTGACGCGTCAAACCACCACCCACATTATAGAGGTTGGTAAAAGGGGGTTGTTGAAAAGAGAGATGAGGGGTGTGAAGGAGGCAGTTGAAAGGAAATCCCTTAAGGTGTTACATAATAAACGAGGTCCCTTCAACTCCCGCGGTGGTGGCTAGCCTCTGGAAGACGAGAATCCCCGGGGGTTGACCGCGGGCTTGCGGGTGATTTCACCCTCCCACCCCCCCCCTTCCCTGTACTTTCTCTTAACACAACCCCACCGCTGACGCCAGAGGAAGGCTGTCCTAATGGACCGTGGAAAACGTCTTATTTTTTATTCAACCTCACTTCACACTAAGGGAAAGAAGGGTGAAAGAGTGGGGTACTGAGCGGTGGGGGCCACGGACTCGAAATAGAACACAGAAATACAGCCACCATCCGAAAAGTTTGAGGGTGGTATCGAACGGGGGTAGGAAATACGGTGGGGGTGGAGATAAAATGAGTGTCTCCTAGAGACAAAAAATGATCTTGGTCTAGCGCTACATTGATTACGGCTGATTATTTGATGGAGAATTCACTTGTGTTACTTTTTAACGATGACAATACTTTCTTTTTACGTTGCGCTGAAGATTTTATTTTTCTCATAAGTTGTATCTCAGTTCTTAGATTACGATTTTCATAGACAAGTTGCCTTTTAGAAAACAGAAATATATTTGTTTGCGGCCAAAATTGATACAATTTTATAATTAGTTTTAGTTTACTACTGATAATATATTTCTAAAGTGTAATTTGCAGATTACAAGATCTGACTTACGTGAATACGTGAAAGTAGGTCTAGTACTTTTATTATTAATATCATTCCAATTTTCATTACTACTACTTTTATTACTATTACTAGCACTATTATGTTTCTGTCCTACGACAACTCCATTCCTTTTGTTGGTGAACTCAGATTGCCAATGCGGCCTGTCCTCTGCCTCCTTTCTGCTCCCATAATTTTCTTCTTTCCTTAAAGTCATCTAATATCTAAATCATCCTTCTTTCTAAGCTCTTCTTTCCCTCAAACTTTCCTCCTATGACGTGGTGCTGAGGACAGTTCCTCCTAAATATGTGTCCGATCTAATTTGCTCTGTACGGAAAAATCAAATCCAAAATGGTTTTATTCTCACCCACTCTTCTTAGAATTTCCTCCTTTGTCACCTTGTCTGTCCACCTGATATTCTCAAGTCTTTTCCAGCACCACATTTTAGAGATCTCAAAGTATTTATTTTCCATCTTCCTGAAAGTCCGTTTCTGTTCAATAAGGCGCGATGCTCCAAATGTAGCACATAATCAGTTTCTTCCTAAGTTCCAAGCTCAACTTGTCAGTCAACTGTATCTTCTTCTTGAAAGCTTCCTTTGCCATAGCGATCAATTGATATATCAGAGCCACCGGCTAGTCAGTTGTGGCTTTATGCTGCCAATAGTACAAATACAATGTACGTTCCAAGCGAATCAATATAGAAGGAAGCAACGCGATACAATTAAGTATATTTGAAAGACCAACATTGGGAGATGAATGATTATAGTTTCGGACATGATTCGTGTCTCGTTTATAATCGAATGGATTGGAAAATGACACCTTACCACAAAAGAGTTGCCAGTGGCTGTGATATCAATTATAGCTCTCATTTGACGATGATATACACACGTCCATCACTGACTTTGCCTTAAAATATGAGTGAAGAATGACCCTGAGCACGGTACGATTCCTGGATAGCTCAGTCGTAGAGTATTGACATGCTAAGCCAAATATAACGGGTTTGATTCCCTTGTCCAGTTGTAATTTTAAAATTTATTCGAGAATTTAAAAAATTTCAATGATTTCTTCGTTATTAATAATATTTCTCTTTAAGTAAAACCTCTTTTCAGTTTTAGAAGTACGTTTTGCTATACACGAAAGACGAAATAATAAAGAGGCATGAAAACAAATTAATCTATATTTTGCCGGTACTTTTAATTCTAGAGTTGAAGATAATTTTACTTATATTTTTGGCTCTGTTAGTTATGGTTAAAATGCTATTGTGTTTATATTTATTTGTATTTTTAAAATTTTAGTCCCGATTATTAACCAGCTATGAAGTGCTTTTAATAACAGATCTATTTGAACATATTTTCTTTAGTGCTATCCATCCTACCACCCGTCCGGGCTATTCTATATCAATTACACTGATACCCGCTTCGGTGGCCACGTGGTCTTACGCGATACTCTTGCAGTAGACTATACTGCCGATGACGGGGAGATTAAAGTTCGAATCTCGGTCGGGTCTACTGAGGGTGTTTTTTACTAAATTGCTCTCCACTCTCCCTCCACGCAAATGCGGGTTCACTTCTTATAGATAAAACCTTACTAATTACTTTAAACTATTAGCGTAATTAGTACATAAGCGTATAAACTGAATGGGTAGTAAGACGTGGTGCTTGGAAAAAAAATAATACACTGACAGTGTAGAGATGATAAATATAAAATTTAATGGATAAGCACGAGCCCTTGCATGGAGGAAGAGTGGGAACTTAATAAGAAGGAAAGAAAAATACCTTTAGCACATCCTGCCTACGATTCAATCTCTACGTCGATGAAAAACCAAACAAAATTGACACCTTTGTCCATATGTCCACTGGTGCGGACTTTTTGTTTACAAATTGCTCGGAAAATTTGTATTTTTTCTCATAGCAAAGGATCGGCACTAAAACGGAAATTGAAGCTATCACACAATTTTTTCAGGATATTCTTAGTTATAAAAATCCAAGCAGGAGCCCAAATATGCGAAGAAAAAAAAATACTTCACACAATTTTGGGTGTCACAAAACTAGCTACTCTGCTTCGATATCTTGAACAGTTTATCTCTTACAACTATTTTTATTAGGTGCTTTCTCTTCCGACAGGTCCATTGCCCCCGTCCAAATCGGGTCCTCCATCATATCCTACAAGCATATTATTTTTTCTGATTTTAAAACCATAATTTTTCCTTGTTTGAGGTGATCCATCAGTTGCATTTGTGATCTTCCTAGTCCCCTTCGCCCTTCCACTTTGCCTTCTATGACATCACTCAGTAATACATTTACTCTCATATAGTAACCTAGCCAGTTGGACTTTCTCTGCAGAATTGTTATTTCTCTATTGACTTCTTAGAATGTAATCAATCAGTTAGTTACCTTAGCTGTCCACTTTATTCTCTATATTCTCCTTCAGAGCCACATCTTAAATTTTCCAGGTCTTTATTCTCCTTGTTCATCAGTTTATTTGTCTCACTCAGCTCCATACCAAGCGATGCTTTCTATGAAACACTTCACTAGTTTCTTACTCATCTCCAGGCTGTTTGGTAGTTAGTAGTATAAACTTCTTGATGACAGCAACCTTCCGTTTATCTACAGGTCCAGTTTACTACTCCTACCATCCTCTTCTTGTTGGAAGCAGCCGTGGCTATTACTCTCCAGATCCAGTTTACGAGTCAGTAGCATCCTCTTCTTGTTGAAAGCAGCCTTGGTCATTCACCTACAGGTCCAGTTTCCTACTCCTAGCATCCTCTTCTTTTTGGAAGCAGCCCTGGCTACTACTCTCCAGGTCCAGTTTACTAGTCAGTAGCATCCTCTTCTTGTTGAGAGCAACCTTGACCATTAATCTTCAGGTCCTGTTTTCTAGGCAGTAGCATCCTCTTCTTGTTGAAAGCAGCCTTTGTCATTCACCTACAGGTCCAGTTTACTACTACTAGCATCCTCTTCTTGTTGGAAACAGCCCTGACTATGCCTCCCCAGATCCAGTTTACTGTCAGTAGCATCCTCTTCTTGTTGAAAGCAACCTTGACCATTGATCTTCAGGTCCTGTTTTCTAGGCAGTAGCATCCTATTCTTTCTGAAAGCAGTCATGGTCATTTTAATTACTCGTGTCATATTTTTATTAATATCCAGTCCTCGGGTAATTAAAAGCAGTGAACATGGTGATATTAGAAAGGTCAAAAGTCTTAAGGGCGTATTGGTTGTAAACTGATTTGTTAGCGGTTTGTGTCGGCATGTTTTAGATACGTCAAATAAAGATTTATACGTCGACCAGATAAGCATGATTAATACAAAATACTCGTACAAGAGAATAATAATATGAACTTGATCGTTGAGACCTACTGACCTAATGCGTATTATCAATTTTATTAAATAATAAGGATGTTTGGGAAAAATGAATATTCAATAACGAACTAATTGATTCAAATAATGTGTGAGCTATTTAAAATTAACCCAATCAACTTTCTTAGGATAATAATTTCAATGTGATCTAAGAATTATATTATATAGTTATCAATAATGTTTAGATACAAGTGATTTAGCGTTAGCGTGCACTTTATAAACTGAGTGTTAAAAAGACTTACAAACTAAGTAGGCCTATCATGATTATGAAGGTCATTGGGATGACAACAAGGTCTTCCCTGCCTAATAATTTAAAGCAGAGAATAAACTGTTGTAATTCGAATTAGCTTCATAGTCTCTTTATCAAGCTTAGTTCTAGAAGAGAACAGTTACAACATGCAGTTACCCGTTCGGTGGCCGCATGATCTAAGGAGTCACTCTCGCAATAGACTGGGCTTCCAACGACGGGGAGACTCAGGTTTGAATCTCAGTAGGGGGGGGGGATGACCTAAGGTTTATTTTCCTAAATTGTTTTCTTCTCTCCATCCGTGCAAACGGTGATACACTTCTGCTAGATTCAACCTTATAACACATTAGAGTAATTATTACACATTATGCGACACGGAGTACAGAGAAAACAAGCAATACACTCAACTTCTCTATGAGACGAAACAAGAAGCGTATACGTACAAAACCAAATACCAACACTGTACAGATTTCCCCACATGGTCAGGCACGAAGGCCCACGCGCGTGCGCAGTACAGCAGCTGATGCTAATAAACACCGGTATAATGTCCGCGCTGGCACACAAAGACTGAGAGGGGAGGGGGACGCGACGCGACGCGCGCAAGGACCACCAAATAAGTCCCTCGCTTCCCGGCAGGTGTCCCGATATGAAAAAAAGAGTGTTGTGTCGACATCATCTTTATGGAGTGAGCCTTCTCGAGGAAGTGCTACCCACCTCTCCCCCCTTGCCCCTTGTTAGGTGTCAATGTCCGGATGACACCCTCGACTTGCGGCGGAAGCGTCGCCATGTATGTAGATGTAACACTTGTCGAAAGTATAGGGGGAAAGGGGTAATTCTGCCAGTGATGACATTGTCTCTTAAGTTAGTGTTCGAGGGAGGGGATAGTTTCATATCTCGTTAAATACGTCAGCACCATCGCTTTAAAGGTACTGTTAAAAACTGTATTTCTTTCTTATTCGCCGCTTCATGAAAAATCGTACATTTTCACCGCTTATACTTTTATAATGTCCATGAATCTACCAATTGAAGGCTAGGTGCTGTTAGGTTAGGTAATATCATTATAATCAACCTACTAATCGGTTTTCATGCTTCTCTTTTGGAAGCATCAAAACACGCATTAGGGTAGTTGGCATCGGGTTAACTGTAGGCCCCTCAGTTGATCGTGGGCAGGTCTACAACCTGCTAGGCCCCACGGTTGCCCTCCACTGATACTGGTGTTAATAATAATTTAAAAAAAAGCAAAATGTCATGTTCTTTTGATTACAAGGTTCATGTTCGCTTCTTTTTTGTCACGAGGATATTGAGTTTCTATTATTATTATTATTATTAGCACCGCGTCCTACTACCCGTTCGGGTTATACGCTCTTACGCTAATATGTAATGGGAGGGTGATTGTAAGATAAAGTGAAGGACCTACAGCTTAACGTGGAATCCGAACCACGGTGGAGGCCTGGCATTCCTCACATTCACAAGTTGTGATTAATACACGTCTTGTCAGAGGTGAAGGAAGGGTTTGGCAATCAGATAAATCTGTGCCGGAACCGAGGATTGAGTCCCTGACCCCCAGTATAGAAGTCAGACACCTTACCCCTAGACCACCAGGTCACCTATCGAGTATATAAACCCAAATGGGTGGATTGAGGATGATCTCGTGAAATTAGTGTTTATTAATGATGGATTTTCCAACCTCTCTCCACACCTATAAGAGAGCATTTATTTCTCAAATACCTTTCTCACTCCAACCCAAGGGAATAAGTCTTTAAATAAATTTGAAGCTAAACTTAAAAAAATAATTACCAAAATAAAAAAAGCAATTACAATAATTGTGTTAATCATTTCAGACCATTTCTGTTGAATATAAGGTGCAGATAGATAAAAAAAAATAGTTACTGGATCGTTGGGCAAGCGAACTAAACGTCAAGCTCATCTTGTCCGGTTGTTAGGTAATGGTGAAAGTGGGGTCTTAATCCCATTATGATGAAGTGAAGTTCCCTCCCCCCCCACCCCACCCCCGTTTCCATGAATAGTTTCCATCTTACCTCACACGTAAATGCGGGTGAATTCTTGCTAAATTATACCTCATCCTTAACCAATGGTGGAGAGTCTGGATAAGACAGGGCACATGTAAATAAAAGAAGACAATAAGAGAAAATAAAAAAAGGGAAGAAGAAATCCCATTATGTTTAAAGAGTTGATTTTAACTA